>JABUQX010024054.1:32500-45971 GCA_015478945.1 Trachelipus rathkii
TAAGGTTGTTGTTAAGGCTATATAAGGTTAAGTTATTAAGTTACAAGGCTATTGCTACATGTTAGCATGCTATATACATACATATATATATATATAGGTTCGATGAGTGTCGCCTTCACGTGGCGAAACCGATTACCTCGCTCTGGAGCGGGAGCCCTCAAAAGATCGAACCCGGCCCGAGGAAGGCAACAAGAGCACCTCAACTTCCAGCGGCCTCCAATTACAGGCCAGCAAGTAGCTACAGTTAAGTTACAGCAGCAGCAGCAGTATATATAGCAGTTACATAGTTATTAAGCAAGGGTTGTTATTAGCTAGCTATATATATATATATATTAAGGTTAAGGTTAAGTTATTGCTACATATATATATACAATTATATAAGAGTGTTATGTTATATATATATATATATATGGCTATATATATATATATTTCTGGGTGAAGTCACGAATCTGAAAAATCAAAATCAAAAGTTGATTTTTTTCTTTAAAAAAAAAAAAAAACCCAACCCTGATCGATATTATATGTGGAATTGAAGAAATATTTGCTGTTAATGAAATACATCTTTCCCATATATATATATATATATATATATATATATATATATATATATATATATATATATATATATATATATATATATATATATATATATATATATATATATATATATATATATATATATATATATATATATGGAAGAGGATGAGCAAAGCAGGAAAAAAAACTAAAGTTTTATTAATTCAAATATTTACATCAACGTTTCGAGCCAGACCATGGCTCATCATCAGGATACTGAAAAGACATATGTATAATAATATTGAATAGAGATTTAAAATAAAAATAAAAATAGAAATAACAGTGAAAATGCGAAATAGAAATAAAAATAAAGTAATAAGAGTGACAAGCAAAGTAACAAACAGTAAGTAAAAATATTGACAAAGTATGCTTGAAAATGGTTAAAGTTAGGGTTGGAAATTTAAATTATAGTTAAAACAGTAGTAATAATGGGATTGGGGGGAAACTCAATAATAGGAATCAATAATGACAATGATGATGATAAAAATAAGCAGAATAAAAACAATAATAATGATAATAGTAAATATAAAAATAGTAAATATAATAATAATATTTTTTTTTTTTTTTTGAGTGGATGTACAGGGATCTCCACAGCACACAAGAATGCGGCTATACCGTGTTAGGAAACTAACGACAGGGGAAATCCCTAACGGAACGAAATAAGAACAAGGCTGAGATGGTTAGATCTTATACAAGATGTTCAATTCCAATAGGAAGGCAAAAATGCGATCACTACGAAAATGAGATGATTCGGATAAGATGTGCTGAAGGCGATGCTGAAGAGGTATAGTTAGGACGTCAGGAAAGAACTTGCTTCTAAGGGTCGTGATGGCAACGCAATTCACAAAGAGATGAACGACTGTGAGAGGACAGCTGGATGAACAAAAAGGGCAGGTCGGGGGAACCCCTCGTGACATAAGAAATCCATGGGTGAGATTTGTATGACCAAGACGCAAACGAGCCAGGACCACCTCCAGGAGGCGACTCCTCCTACTAGATGAAGACCACCGGCCAAGGACGGGTTTGACATTCCGAAGTTTGGCGCCACGAGCATCCTCCGCCCAACATGACTGCCAGCCAGAGAGGAAGCCCCGACGCAAAGAGATGGAGAAATCTGTAGCAGGGAAATGGCCCAGGCGCACAGCAGGAGGAAGGTACTGGGCACACGACACCCCGTGAGCAGCCGCCTGTTTGGCTTTCCCATCGGCCCGTTCGTTACCAGGAACACCCACATGGGAGGGAACCCAACAGAACTCAATGTTGTGGTTCTGCGCAGGTAACAAGCAGAGGGACTGTTGAATGGCACAGACCAAAGGGTTACGGGTTGACCGGTCAAACAACGACTGGAGAGCGCTCCGAGAATCAGAAAAGATGGTATAATTACCCCCACAGGCGAAGGTACTGATCCTGTTCACCGCCATGGACATTGCTATCAGTTCAGCTGAAAAAACAGACAAATAGGGTGGAAGGGTGTGGGATACAGTGATGTCCGGAAACACAGCTGAAGCTCCCACCCCTTCCTTCGTCTTTGAACCATCGGTGTAAACCGCTATAAGAGTCGCTATGGACTCTGCGTGAGACACAAAGGAATCGCTCAACAGCACCGGGTGTGCCTCCGACTTACTCAAAGACTGGATCCCACTGCAGAGAGCAGGAGGCGGAGAGACCCATTGTGAATGGGTAGAGGTAAAATCATATTGCATGACCGCTCGCTGAGGAAGGTCGAGGAAAGCGAAGATGGAAGTAACAACCCCAGCAAATGGGCAATAATAAGGGTTGTGACGGACGCGCTCTATGATGGGTGTCAAGGACGACGAGGTAGGACAGATGAACAGCGAGCACATGAGCTTCTCCCTCCGCAGGGATAGGGGCATCACCCGGCTTCTACCTCCAGGCTTTCCCTCGGAGAGGAACGGAATGCACCCGTGGCAATTCTCAGACCTTCAATCTGAATGGGGTCAAGGCGGCGGAGGTAAGACTGAAAGGTCTGCCTATATATGGCACAACCATAGTCCAGCTTAGCCCGCACCTGCATGATGTAAAGGTGGAGCATGGTTTTTCTGTCTCTCCATGAGCTTACATGTATTGCAGGTCAAGGAAATAGGGCGATGGTTATCGGGAGAAGTCTGATCCTTCCCAGGTTTGGGAATGGGGACAATATATGCAGTAGACCAGACGGGAGGGAAGACCCCCTCCACCCATATTCTATTGTATATGCCGAGAAGGAAGGCAGTGGCAGATGGATGAGCATGCCGTCAGGGCCAGGCGCTCCATCCCCGCAAAGCTTGAGGGCGTCCAGGAACTCTGCCCTGGTGAAAAGCCTGTTGTATGGAAGGTCTGTTCCAGGCGGAACAGAAAAATCAGGAAACTCCACCCGCAAGCGACCAGAACGAAAATGTTCAGGATACCGGAAGTTCCTCTGGAGCAGGACGCGTAAGTGATAACCCAACCTTCGTCCGCCACAAATCATGGGACGAGATGACTTTGCGGGCCGTAAACGAGGATAATAGGCGGATCAGCATGGTGTTTTCGTGAAAATTTTCGCACCTTTTTATGGACCGATGATACAGGCGTAGAAGAATTAACGGAGGAAGCGTATGTGCGAAAAAACTGTTTCCGCGTACGGCGATTAATACGCCGGGAGCGGGCCGCCGAAGCCTTAAACAGAATCAAGTTGGAAGGTGTGGGAGTCTGTTTATACAGCTAATACAACTTACGCTTTTCACGATTAGCCCGAGCACATTCCTGGTTCCACCAGGGGGTTGTTGATTTCCGGGTCCCAGAAGAACGGGATATATGCTCCGTTGCCGCCTGAAGGATAACCTGAAAGTAAGTGAAGGCATCCGTCGGCAACGGGAACACGTTAATTGCAGGAAAGATGGAAAAGTAAGTGGCCTGATAAAAGGAAGACCAGTCTGCTCTGTCATAGCGCCAGCCAGAATAAGGTGGTAGCTGCGGACTGGGGCCGAAGGGTGGTATCACGATAGGGTAGTGGTCACTACCACAGAGGAAGACGCTTTCCCACCAAAACGATCTAAAGACGAGATGGAACACAACGAGACGTCAACACAGGAAGAAGTGCCTGTATCAAAACGTTCAAAGGTTGGAAGGCCCGTGTTGAGAAATCCCAATGAAAAATCCTTCAAAATACTCAACAACCAATCGGCATTGGGGGACGTAACAGAGTCTCCTCACAGAGGATGGAGGAGGTTAATGTCACCGAGGACCAACATGGGCGGTGGGAGACACATGAAAAAATCGACGAGGTCCTTCTTGGTATATTTACAGCTGGGCGCCAGGTACACAGAGCACAGCGTAAGCGGCGTGTCAAGATGGATACGAGCCATTACGGTATGCAGTGGAGTGGAGTGTGGAATGGGAGTAAATGGGACAGACTCGTGAAGCAGGATCGCTGCCCCACCTAAGTCGCTGGTTCCACGATTCAGTGAAATAAGGGGATCCCTATACCTTGAAGGTATAATAATAATAATAATAATAATAATAATGCTGTGTCTGTACTCTGTACCAAGGTATTGTAGAGCCATTTTCTTTTTGTTATAAAATATATTCTACAATTTGTAACAATTAAATCACAATTAAAGAGGAAATTGTTTTCCTTTTCAATATGCTTGGTTTTTTATTACCGTTGTAACATTTGTCCCTTTTTAATATTTACTGAGGTTTTACAAAAGGATTTAGGTTAATATGGCTTCAACAGTGTGATTTGGTTGCCTAAAACTAAAAATATTACTCAATCTCATTTTTAAGTAATAAACCATCATAATTAATTACTATACTCATTTCTTATAACAGAAAACTGTTTAGTGTACGAGTACTATTAAAAATTATATAAATATTTTGTGAAAGTAACTACATCCAGAACAAAAGCTTATTATTTACTCAACTATTTCCCCAAGTGACAAATAGGTAAATGGGCTTTTTTAAGCATGTAAACCTAATTTTCAAAAATTAGATATTATAAATAATTATTCCTCTAATTCCCGGTAAGGGCCCCTTTCTCCGTGTCGTAGCCGAAGGGCCCAAGGAGCCAGTCCGGGCTTGTTGACAATGGACATTTCTAGTGGCGAAGGGTCAAGTGCGGCTTCTTAATTCTTATTTTTAATTATTAATTATTCTTGGTTGACTGGGACAGTCTGCATAGGCCCATGCGGCTTCTTAACGTATTATTCTTATTATTATTTGATATTTATTATGATTGACTGGGACATTCCTGAGGGGCCAATGTGGCTTCTTAATTATTAAATTTATTGGTTGACTGGGACAGTCGAAAATAGGACAACGCGGCTTCTTAAGTATTATTCTTGATTTATTGTGAGTGACTGGGAACATTTTAGACGGCGTCAATGCGGTTTCTTAATTTTATTTTTAATTTATTATTAATATTATAATTATAATTATATATATATATATATATATATAATATTATATATATATTATATATATATATTATTATATATTATATATATATATATTATATATTATATTATATATTAGTATATTATATATATATATATAATATATATATATATATATATATTATATATTATAATATATATATATATATATATATATTATGGTTGACTGGACGCTTAGATAGGCCGTATGCTGGCTTTCTAAGTATTATTCCTTATTTATTATTTTATTATGGGCTTGACTGAAAGGGACATTCTAGAGTGGCCAAATGCGGCTTCTTAATATTAATTTTTATTGGTTGACTGGGAAGTCTAAATAGGACCATGCGGCTTTTAAGTATATTCTTATTTTATTAGGTTGACTGGGGACATCTCAAAGAGGGGTTCATTGCAGCTTCTATTATTATTCAGTGGCCCTCAATGTCCCATGTCAACCCAGAATAAAATAATAAATAGAATAATACTTAATGAGGCCGTATCGGCCTAATCTAAATTGTCCAGCGCCATAATATTAATTAATTAAAATAATAATTAGTTAATGATATTCTAAATGTTCCAGTCCTCATTAAATTAGAATAATACTTAAGAAGCGCATGGTCCTTTGTTAGAGACTGTCCAGTCGACTAATAAAATTAATAATTGGAGAAGGCCGCATTTGGCCCCCTCTTGAAATGTCCCAGTCAACGCCTAAAAATTAGAATTAAGAATATTTTTAATATATATTAATGTAATAAATGAATAGTATTATAATGAGCACATGGGTCTACCTGACTGGTCCCCCATCAACCACAATAATTATATTATAATAATATTAAAAAGTCGCTTGCCGCTCTAGAGTTCCAGTCAATCCATAATAATTAATAAATCAGAATAATAATTCAGAAGCCACATGGACCTATCGAGACTTTTAAAATTAAGATTAATAATTTAATTAAAGAATAACTTATTCTTAATTATTAATTTATGGGTTGACTGGGCCAGTCTAGATAGGCCCAGCGGCTTCTCGATATTATTCTTATTTATTAATTTTTGCTGGTTGACTGGGACAGTACTATGGTAATGCCCATGTGGATACTATTAAACACTATTCGATAACCACATTAATTATTTATTAAAAATTATTCTTCATTCTTAATTTTATGGGTTGACTGGGACATTCTAGAGGCCAATGCGGCTTCTCAATTATTAATTTTTATTTGTCGACTGGGACAGTATAAAAGGACCATGCGCTTTTCCTTAAGTATTTCTTATTTCATATGGGTTGACTGGGCATGTCTAGAGGATCGATTTGTGGCTTCGCTAATTAGTATTTTTAATTAATTAATTTATTCTGGTTGACTGGGAACAGTCTAGATAGGCCATGCGGCTTCTTAAGTCTTTTATTCCTTATTTATTATTTATTATGGGTTACTGGGACATTCTAGAGAAGTTGGGGCGGGGCATGCGGCTTCTTAATTATTAATTTTTATTGGTTTTGATCTGGGACAGTCTAAGCACGCAGGCGATGGCAGGAAAAATCACCATTTTATTTTTCAACTGATTTTTTCAACTGATTTTTTTGCTCCAAAAAATTATGATTTTTTGCTTTTTTTTTGATTTTCTGCTTTTTTTAATATATATTTTTAATTTTTTGGATTTATTGATTTAATTTCAATAGAAATAAAAAAAATAGAATAATAATTCATCAGCAGGCTACTCTGTTTACCTTTCTATAACTATAAAATGTCAAAAAGATCATGTTTTCAAACATGTTTCTTTTATTTCTGATGTATAATATATTATCATTATTACATTACATTCTTTTAGTGTGCTGTTTTATTGTGTCATAGACTAGTAGCCCTATTTTAGATTTTGAAACTCAGATTAGGGCCTCGGGCTTAAAAATAATCACTTTAATCGAGCTTGAAAAAACAAGTTTGTTTACAATTATATTTCGCGTGACGTCAAGATCTCAACAAATCAAAAATCCAAAAATCAAAAATTGATTTTTTTTCTCAAAAAATCAAAAATCACCAACCCTGGTATAGAAAAGTAATGGGATTTTTTTTGGTATAAAAAAATTCTGTATATATAATATATATATCATATTATAATATAATATATATATATTAATATATATATAATATATATATATATAATATATATATATAATATTATATATGTATAATATATATATACATCTGATTATTATAATATATATATATTATATATATATAATATATATGGGGGAACAGTTTCATACTTCTCATTTTGACAATCTTAAAGTTCACTGACGAAATGTACTTCATTATCTCTTCAGGCGACCAACTGGAACCTATAACCCTGGCTCATTTGTAATAATATTTAAGACGCGTTTTTCTTTTGTGTAATAATATATTAATATAATATATCTGTATATATATATATATATATATATTATATATCATTATATATATATTATATATATATATATTATATATATATATATTATATATATATAATATATATATATGGACAAAGTTTAGTTTGGTGCCCACACGGAACGGGTGCTCGGATCAAAAAAAATTTTTCACAGGTAGAATCTATGATACATAAATAGATGGATTCTAGGGTCGAAATGCAATTTTTTTTTTTTTTTTTTTTTAACCTGTTCTAGGGGCAAAATATATATATTATTTTGTAAAGGTATTACACGGAATGTAGGGGGCTGAGCCGACGGGGAAACACAGGGGGGGGACGTTTTCCATAACCCCCGTAGGGGAGGGCGGCACGCGAACCCCGGACACCCAAATACAAAGAGCGGGGTTTCCGGAGACGCCTCCCCGGAGGGGGGGAAATAGTCCTACCGTAGTTCCCGGAAGGCCGGAGACCTTCCGATCCTTGCCATCGGTGCGGTACTACCCTGGGGTATTTTTAATTTACATCTTTCCTTACTAAAATTTTACCAGATTCAAAAAATGTATTCCTTTTTTCGCTGTAGGCTATTGTAGTTTTTGACGATATTGATTTTTTAAAATTTTTTTTTTTTATTTTTTTTTTCTCATTTCGAGCCGCTAAAAAATCTGGCCAGCCTAATCATAGAGGCTACCTGTGAAAAATTTTTTTTTGATCCGCGCTCTCCGTTCCGTGTGGGAGTTAAGTAACTTTACCTATATATTATATTTATACTATATATATACTATATATAATATTTATATTTTATATATATATATTTATATATATATATATATTATATTATTATATACTATATAATATATATATATATTATATATTTATATATTATATATATCTATATATATATTATATTATATATATATTATTAGATATAGTAGTCGATGAGTGTCGCCTTCACGTGGCGAAACCGATTACCTCGCTCTGGAGCGGGAGCCCTTCAAAAAGACGGAACTTCTGCCCCGGAGGGGAAGGCAACAGAGCATCAACTTCCCCCCCTCCAGTGGCCCTCCAAATTAAGGTGGGCCAGGGGCAAAAAGCATATATACTATACTATATATATATTATATATATATATAATAGTATATAATAGTATATATATATATATATATATTATATATATTTATATATATATATAACTATAGTAATATATATTATATATATGAATATATTATAATATATATATACTTATATATATTATATATATTATATATATATATATATATTTTTCGCGTGAAGTCACGAATCTGAAAAAATCAAAAAAATCAAAAATTGATTTTTTTCTCAAAAAAAAAAAAAAAAAAAAAACCCAACCTGATCGATATTATAATCGGAATTGAAAGAAATATTTGCTGGTTAATGAAATACATCTTTCCCAATATATATAATATAATATGTATATAATATATATATATATATATTATATATATATATATATATATATATATATATATATATAATTATATTATATATATATATATATATATATATATTATATATATTATATATATATTAATATATTATATATATATAATTATTATAATAATATACATTATATATATATGTGTATAAATATATGGATAAGAGGATGAGCAAAGCCAGGAAAAAAAACTTAAAGTTTTATTAATTTCAAAATAGTACATCAATCGTTTCGAGCAGACAATGGCTCCATGAACGAAGATCAATAAAAAATGCAAAATAATTTGAATAGAGAATTTAAAATAAAAATATAAAATGAAATACAGTGAAAATGCGAAATAGCAAATATAAAAATAAAGTAATACAGTGACAAGCCAAAGTCACATCAAAGTAACAATATTGATAGAAGTATGCTTAAATGGTTAAATTAGGGTTTGAATTTAAATTTAGTTAAAACAGTAATATAATGGATGGGGTGGTTGGGGGAAACCAATAATAGAATCAATAAAATGACAATGGTGATAAAAATACAGCAGAATAAAACAATAATAATGAATAATAGTAAATATTTAAATAGTAAATATAAATTAAATAATATTTTGTTTTTTTTTTTGAGTGGATGTCAGGGATCTCCACACACACAAGGAATCGGCTATACCGGTTAGGAAACTAACGAACAGGGGAAATCATAACCGCGAACGAAATAAAGAAGAAGGCCTGAGATGGTTAGATTCTTATTACAAGAGTGGTTCAATTCCAATAGGAAGGCAAAATGCGAATCACTACGACAAATGAGACTGATTCCGGATAAGATGTTGCTGAAGGCCGATGCTGAAAATGGGTATAGTAAGGCGTCAGGAAAGACTTGCCTTCTCAGGGTCGTGATGGCCGCAATTCACAAAGAGATGACGCTGTAGAGGAAGCTGGATGAACAAACAGGGCAGGTCGGGGGAACCCTCGTGCATAAGAAAATCCATGGGTGAGATTGTATGACCAAGACGCAAAGAGCAGGACCACCTCTCAGGAGGCGACTCCTCACTAGAGGAAGACGGCACCCGGCCAGGAACGGGTTTGACATTCCGAAGTTTGGCGCCACGAGTCATCCTCCGCCCAACATGACTGCCAGCCAGGAGAATGGAAGCCCCTGAGCGCTAAGAGATGGGAAATCTGCTAAGCAGGGATAATGGCGCACGAGGCGCACACAGCAGGAGGAAGGACGGGCACACGACACCCCCGTGAGCAGCCGCCTGTTTGGCTTCCCATCGGCCCGTTCGTTACCAGGACACCCACAAATGGGAGGGAACCCAAACAGAATCGATGTTTGTGGTTCTGAGCGCAACAAGCAGCAGGGACTGTTGAATGGCTACAGACAAAGGTTACGGGTTGACCGCGTCAACAGACGATGGAGAGGCCCGAGAATCAGAAATAGATGGAATTAATACCCCCACAGCGAAGGTCTGATCTGTTCACCGCATGGGACATTGCTTTCATTTTCAGCTGAAAAAACAGACAAATTGGGCGTGGAAGCGGTGTGGGATATAGGATGTCCGAAACACAGCTGAGCTCACCACCCCTTCCTTCGTCTTGAACCTCGTGTAAACCGGCATAAGAGTCCGCTATGGACTCTGCGTGACGACACAAAGGAATCGCTCACACACGGGTGTGGCCTCCGACTCACTCGAAAGCACTGGATCCCACTGCAAAGAGCAGGAGGCGGAGAGACCCATTGTGAATGGTAGAGGTAAATCAATATTGCCATGACCGCTCGCTGAGGAAGGCTCCGAGGAAAGCGAGAAGATGACAGTAACACACCCAGCAAATGGGCAATATATAGGGTTGTGATCGACGCGCTCTAACTGATGGGTGTCAAAGGACCGACGAGGTAGGACAGATCGAACAGCGAGCACATTGAAGCTTCCCCCGCAGGCGTGGGGCATCACCCGGCTTTCTACTCCCCAGCTTTCCCTCGGAGCGGACGGAATGGCACCCGTGGTCATTCTTCACCTTCATCGAATGGGGTCAAGCGGCGGAGGTCAAGATGAAAAGGTCTGCCTCATATATGGCACAACCATAGTCCACGCTTAGCCCGCACTGCATGATGTAAACGAGACGGGAAGCCACCAATCTCTCCACGAGCTTACATGTATGTGCAGGTCAACGGAAATAGGGATGGTTTATCGAGGAAAGTCTGAAATCTTTCCGGTTTGGGAATGGGAACAATTATGCAGTAAGAGCGCAGACGGGCAGGAAGACACCTCCACCCATATTCCCTATCACATTGTAATACAGCCGACAGAAGCGACGCAGTGGCCAGATGGATGAGCATGCCGAAGCATCTGGAAGGAGATGTCGTCAGGGCCAGGCGCTCATTCCCCGCAGAAGCCTTGGGCTCTAGGCAATTTCTGCCCTGTGTGAATAGCCCTGTTGTGCGGGTCATTCCAGAGGAAACAGAAAATTCAGGAAAACTCCACCGCAAGTACCAGACGAAAATCGTTCAGATACCGGAAGCCTCCTGGAGAAAGGACGCGAAGTCGATAACCCAACTCGTCCGCCAAGACCCCGAGCAGAGATGACATCAGAGATTTGCGGCCGTAACGAGGATTATAACGGATCAGTCATGGTGTTTTCGTGAAACATTCACCTTTTTATGGACGCCGATAATACAGGCGTAAGATGAAGAATTTGCCGGTGGAGGCGGTACGTGCGAAAAAACTGTTTCCGCGTAACGGCGATTTAATACCCGGGAGCGGGCCGCCGAAAGCCTTAAACAGATCAAAAAGTTTGGACAGGTGTGGGAGTCGTTTATCACAGCTAATACAACACGCTTTTCACGATTAGCCAGCACATTCTGGTTCACAGGGGTTGTTGTATTTCCGGGTCCTGCAAAGAACGGGATTTATGCTCTCGTTGCCGCCTGGAATGGTAACCTGTAAGTAAGTGAAGGCTTATTCCGTCGGCAACGGAACACGTTATTTGCAGGAAGATGGAAAAGTAAGTGGCCTGATAAAGGAGACATCTGCCTCTGTCATAAAGCGCAGCCAGAATAAGGTGGTAGCTGCGGACTGGGGCCCGAAAGGGTGGTATCGACGATCTAGGGTAAGTTGGTCCACTACACAGAGGAAAAGCGACCTTTCCCAACCCAAGATCTAAAGACGAATGGAACACAAACGAGACGTCAACACAGGGAAGTGCCTGTATCAAAACGTTCAAGAAAGGTTGGAAGGCCCGTGTTGAGAAATCCCAATGAAAAATCCTTCAAAATACTCAACAACCAATCGGCATTGGGGGACGTAACACAGAAGTATCCCTCACCAGAGGACTGGAGGAGGTTAATGTCACCGAGGACCAAAATGGGCGGTGGGAGACTTGAAAAATCGACGAGGTTCGTCTTGGTATATTAACAACTGGGCACTAGGTACACAGAGCAAAGCGTCAAGCGGCGTGTCAAGATGGATACGAGCCGCTACGGTATGCAGTGGAGTGGGTGTGGAATGGGAGAAATGGGCCAGATCTCGTGAAGCAGGATCGCTGCCACACCTCTGTCGCTGACTCCACGATTAAGTAGGAAATAAGGGGATCCTATACGCTTGAAGGTATAATAATAAATAATAATAGTAATAATAATAAATAATATAATAATAATAATAATACTAATAATCTAATAATAATAATAATGATAATATAATGATAATGATAATGATAATGATAAATGATAATATTAAATTAATAATAATAATAATAATAATAATAATATAATAATAATAATAATAATAATAATAATAATAATAAAATCTCGTCATCATCCTCACAATGAAAACCTAAACAATCCCATATAAATAATAATAATCATAATAATATAATAATAATAATAATAATAATAATAATATAATATTAATAAATATATAATAATAATAATAATAATAATAATAAATAAATTATAAGAAATAAAAATAAATAATAACAGATGTATGGTTAATAAGCAAAATCAACATTAAGTAAACACACCTAGTATAGTAGCCAAGTTTAGACGAAAGAGAAAATTTATGTTTTAATTATGAGGTGAGAGACGGATAGATTCGGGACTGGCAAGCAAAAATTAAAAATTGAAACAGTTATACCGGAGGGGGGGAAGAATTAAGCAATTAATAAAGGAGTGGAAGAATGGGAGGAATTTAGTGAGGGTTTTAACTGTTTGATGTAGAGGGATTCAAGGATTTTGCAATCAATGTCAGAAGATGCTGAACTAAGTATGGTAAAATCAGAAAAACGAAGAGGGTGACCTAAGTTGGAGGTGTGGGATATTATTAGGAACGACCGGGGCCCCGGCCGGCCGGCATAAATCAGGAAAACCGGGGTTTTCTCCGGGTTAACTGTAAATTACACTTAAATAATTAGAGGGGTTAAATCAAGACAAATAAAAATATTTTTAATTCATTACTCCTTGTTAAAAGGATGCAAGTAGATGAATGTCGGGTGGGATAGTAGTTGGGAAGAGCGATGTATGAATTCTAATATATATATCATTGTGTGCTTTTTCTGTAGTCTTTTGGTATTTAATGATGTTCAATTAAAATTGAGGCCAAATTATAATTTTTCCGAGTTTTAACATAAAA
>JABUQX010024055.1:0-2500 GCA_015478945.1 Trachelipus rathkii
AATAAATATAAAAATATAAATATAAAAATATAAAAATATAAAAATATAAAAATATAAAATATAAAAATATAAAACATTTTAAAAACATTTTAAAAACATTTTAAAAACATTTTAAAAACATTTTAAAAACTTTTGCATTTACAGACTTTGCTTTTAGCACTTGGCTTTTACACCTTAAGCTTTTACAACCTAGCTTTCAGCACTTTGCTTTCACACCTATGCTTTTACACTTTTTCTTTTAAAACATTTGCTTTTTACACCTTGCTTTTACACCTTGCTTTTACAGTCCTTGCTTTTAAACACCTTGCTTTTAACACCCTTGCTCTTAACACTTGGCTTTTACACATTCTTTTTTACACCTTGTTTTGCACTTGCTTTTCACAACCTTAGCTTTTACCACTTTGCTTTTACACTTTTGCTTTTAACACTTTTCTTTTACACTTCCCTTTACACTTGCTTTACACTACTACCTTATATTATATATATATATATATTATATATATATATTATATATATAATATATATTATATATTATATATATATATATATATATATATATATATATATATATATATATATATATATATATATATATATATATATATATATATATATAATATATAATATATAACAACTCCCAGGAAGGGTTTTCGCCCTGTCAGTTGAACCAGCGTCTTCTCCTTCTGGCCTGAAACTCTTAACCTTAGAACACTATAGAAAACCATTTCTCGGAGCAGTGGTTTGGACGCCAGTCCTCGAGTTAAACACTCTCAGGTAAGGTTTTCGCCCTTTCAGTAGAACTAGCATCTTCTTCCATTAGGCCTCAAAACTCGTTCTCCCAGAGTTCTCCAGATGATTGTGCTTCTAGGCGCATAAGAATCCAACGCTGGTCCAAGAGTAATACAAGCAGAAGGAAAGGACCTGGGTTGCTAGCCCGTCGTCCTATAACCATGCAAAGAAAATCCTTCCATGATCTCTTGGCTGACCTCGACGAACATCCAATTTTCTTGACATCAAACATTTCCCTGACTTTTCAATAATTCAATCCTATATATCCAGAATATTTATTCCAAGCCACATTAATTTTCTCCACTATTATTCAACAAAAACAGTTAAAAGCGAATTTCTAGCTTCTAAAAAAAAATTTTTTTTTTTTTTTAAAACTCCATCATCTATTATATTAACGGGAAGACATAAATATAAAAATTTTGTTGCTCCTCTTCTTGAAATGTTTATAAAATATTAATTTTTTTTAATGCATTAATAATTTTGATTTTAATTTCGAAATGTTCAAATAATTTGAAATATTTACCACAGTAGAAAGTGTATTTACTGAAAATTTGATTAAATTTTACTCTTCCTGCTATCAATCTTTCTTCTAATCGCGGGCTAAAACTATTTTGAGCTTTCAGAATAGCTCTTCCAATCTCTTTTCTGGTTCTTCTCATTTCTTCTTTCCCAGCTGTTTCCAGTGCGTCCGACTCCAACGACGGTCAAAATATAATATATATATATATATATATATATATATATATATATATATATATATATATATATACTATATATATTTGTGTCTCTCCTATATATATGTATAAATAATATATATATATATATATATATATATATATAATATTATATATATATATAATATTATATATATACATATATTATTATATATATATTATATATATATATATATATATATATATATATATATATAAAGTATATATATATATATATATATATATATATATATATATATATATATATATATATATATATATATATAATATATATATATATATATATATATATATATATATATTTTGAATGGGGTAATATTGAAATAAAAATTTAACTATTAAAAACATTAAAATATTAAAATATTAAAATATTAAATATTTAAATATAATAATAAAAAATATAAAAATATAAAAAATATAAAAAATATAAAAATATAAAATATAAAAATAAAAAATATAAAAATAAAAAAAATTAAAACATTTTAAAAACATTTTAAAAACATTTTAAAAACATTTTAAAAACATTTGCATTTACACTTTGCTTTTACACTTTGCTTTTACACCTTGCTTTTACACCTTGTCTTTTACACCTTGCTTACACCTTGTTTATTATATATATTGATTTTACACTCTGCTTTTACACTTTGCTTTTTTAACACTTTGCTTTTTACACTTTGCTTTTACACTTTGCTTTTACACTTTGCTTTTACACCTTGCTTTTACACCTTGCTTTTACACCTTGCTTTTACATCTTGCTTTTACACCTTGCTTTTATACTTGCTTTTACACCTTGCTTTTACACTTTGCTTTTACACTTTGCTTTTACACTTTGCTTTTACACTTTGATTTCAGACTTTGCTTTTACACTTTGCTTTTACACTATGCTTTTACACCTTGCTTTTATATCTTGCTTTTACACCTTGCTTTTACACCTTGCTTTTACACCTTGCTTTTACACTTTGCTTTAAAACTTTGCT
>JABUQX010024055.1:10000-22500 GCA_015478945.1 Trachelipus rathkii
TATTATATAATTATTCATTACCTTTAGTATCATTTTCAGTATTATTATTATTATTATTATATTATTATTAATATTATACTATTATTATTAATTATTATATTATTAATTATTTATTATTTATTAATAATTATTCTTATTAATATTCTTATTATATTATTATTTTTATTAATATTGCTATTATTTTATTATATTATTATTATTATTATTATTATTATTATTATTATATTATTATTTCTTCTATTAGACTGTATCATAATAAGATACAATGCTATTACTATTTTAATAATTATAATTATTATTATTGTTATTATTATTAATTATTATATTATTATTATTATTATTATATTATTATTATATTATTATTATTATTATTATTATATTATTATTATTATTAATATTATTATTATTATTATTATTATTATTATTATTATTTATTATTATTATTATTATTATTATTATTATTATTATTATTATTATTATTGATTATATTATTATTATTATTATTATTATTGTTATTTTTATTATTATTATAATTATTATTATTATTTATTATATTATTATTATTATTATTATTTATTATTATTCTTTATTATTAATATTATTATTGTAATTTATACTTAATTATTAATTATTATTATTATTTATTATTAATTATTATTATTATTATTATTATTATTATTATTAATTATATTATTATTTAATTATATATTATTATTAATTATCATTTTTACATTACTATTATCTATTCGTTATCGTTTTAATAATACTCTAATCTCCTCCAAATTAGTATAATAAACCACCATTACCTTGGTTGTTGTTACCTTAGTATAACTACTCTTCAAAATTGTGTTAGTATTGTTTAGTAGAATATTATCTTAAATAGCTACAACTTATAGTTATTGCTATTACAATGATTATCAAAACTACGTCGAAGTGTCAAGTGTTATTCTACAAGTATTAAATGAAAATAATAATAATAATAATAATAATAATAATAATATAAAATAATAATATATAAATAATAATAATAATAAATAATATATTATAATAATAATAATAATATAATAATTAATAATATATAAAATAATAATAAAATAATAATAATAATAATAATAAATATAATAATAATAATATAATAATAATAATAATAATAATAATAATAATAATAATAAAATTTGTAATAATTATTATTTTTTATTATTATTATATTATTATTATTATTATTATTATTATTATTATTATTAATTATTATTATTATTATTATTATTAATTATTATTATTATTATTATATTATTATTATTATATTATTATTATTACTAATTATTATTATTATTTTATTATATATAAGTTTTACTTTTGCTCAAATTCCCCTAAATATTTTCTCTGAAATTCATTTAATTTTCCTTAATATTAATCTGCATTTGCTAAAGAAAGTAAGATTCCATAATTTAAATTTATTAGATCCAGACCGGTTCGTCCGTAAACTTCGACATCTTCAGAATTTCGATTCTAACAATTGAAAATGAATTATTTAAAAACACTATTTTAAAAAATTAAAAATTACAAATTAGATTTTAAAATTATAGCAATTCATATTATATTTAACTTAAAGGACAATACGTTGAACTTTAATGTTAATGTCTGTTTTAGATGTTAGATTTTAATAAGCCTCAGCTATTTTCAATTTTTGGGCTTCACATGAGGAGTGTAAAATTTTAAATGATTTTGAAATATCAGGTACAGTTGTCTTGTTATGCTCAGTGAATAAATGTTCATATATTTTACTGGGTTTAAAGCAGTGCTGGTATGCCCTATCTGTTAATCTATTAGTCGTGTAACCAATATACGGCGTACAGTCAAACTCAGGACATGCGAATTGGTACAAGACATGGTGATTAACTGAAAGGGTATCCTTAGTTGAGAAGCAGGAAGAAAGTTTTCTTGTTTTGTTGGTTAGTTTAACTGTGATTTTTTGAATTACTTTTAATTTAATTGTGGTCGTTAATAATGCTGGTAGTCATTTTTTCCTCATTTATCAATGTTTTTTGCATTTGAAGTTTTAAAATAAAATTTAATGCTTTCAGAGATATTGTTCGTATTGTCCTGTTTTTTGTAGAGTTTGTTGATGGTTTTGTTTATTATTTTCTCCGTTAAATTTAAAGGGTGGTTACAGTTAATCAGGTTCTGTTTAATTCTTTTAACTTCAGCATCAAATGACTCCCAATCCGAGCACAATTTATAAGCCCTATATATGAGTGTTTTAACAATTGAATTCTTATATACTTCTGGGGAGTAGGAGTTGTAATTAAGGTACAGACCATTATCAGTTGGTTTGACATGTATGCCTGTGGAAAAAGTTCCATCATCATTAATTTTGATTTTAATATCCAAAAAGTTAATAATATTATTTAGAGATGTTTCTGATGTGAATTTGAGGCAAGAAAGG
Source organism: Trachelipus rathkii (assembly GCA_015478945.1). Lineage (NCBI taxonomy): Eukaryota > Metazoa > Arthropoda > Malacostraca > Isopoda > Trachelipodidae > Trachelipus > Trachelipus rathkii. Next base: position 12,447 of record JABUQX010024055.1, read on the forward strand.
CTTTGCAAGCGGTTGATAAACTGATGAATGTCTGTATGGTTTCTAAATATAGTAAGGGTGTCATCAACGTATCTTACATAGAAGACTGGGTTGAATGTGTTGTTTTCCCTCAAAATTTTATTTTCTAGCTCCGCCATGTAAAAGTCAGCGAATGTAGGGCCTAGAGGTGAACCCATGGCAACAACATCCTTTAGCCGTATTCGGCCGAATACTTCTAGATAGAGAAAGTTTGGTATTCGGCCGATACTTCTAGGCCGAATATTCGGTATTCAGCCGAATACTTCTAGCCAAATATTCGGTATTCGGTCGAATACTTTTAGCCGAATATTCGGTATTTGCCCGAATAATTCTTGCCGAATATTCGATATTCGACCGAATACTTCTAGCCGAATATTCGGCATTCGGCAGAATACCGAATATTAGGCTTAAAGTATTCGGCCGAATACCGAATATTCGGCTAGAAGTATTCGGCCAAATACCGAATATTCAGCTAGAAGTATTTGGCCGAATACCGAATATTAGGCTAGAAGTATTTGGCAGAATACAAAATATTCGGCTAGAAGTATTCAGAGAATGTAGGGCCTATAGGTTGAATACTTCTAGTAGAATATTCGATATTTGGCCCAATACTTCTAGCCGAATATTCGGTATTCGGCCAAATATTCTGTATTCGGCCGAATACCTAATATTCTATTAGTAGTATTCGGGCTAGCAAGTATTCGGCCGAATACTTCTAGCTGCCAATATTCGGTATTCGGACCAAAATACCGAATATTCGGCTAGAAGTATTTTGCCGATACCAAATATTCGGCAGGAAGTATTCGGCCAATTACCGAATATTCGGCTAGAAGTATTCGACTAAAATATTCTGCTACAATATTTGGCAAGAAGTATTCGGCTTAATACCGATTATTTGGCTAGAAGCATTCGGCCAAATACCGAATATTCTACTAGAAGTATTTGGCCGAATATTCGGCTAGAAGTATTTGTCCTAATACCAAATATGCGGCAAAAATTATTCGACCGAATATTCGGCTATATAATTATTCGGCCGAATACAGAATATTCGGCTAGAAAGTATTCAGACCAAATACCGAATTATTTGGCTAGAAGATTCGGCACTCTGAATTACCGAATATCGGCTAGAAGTATTCGGTCGAATACTGAATATTTGGCAAGAAGAATTCAGCCAAAAGCCAAATATTCGGCTAGAAGTATTCGTCCGAATACCAAATATTCGGCTAAAAGTATTCGGCCGAATATTTCGGCCTAGAAAGTATTCTGTCAATATTCGAAATTTCATCGGCCTAGAGTGATCGAGCCAAATATCGATATTCGGCTAGTAGAAGTATTCGGCTGAAATACCGAATATTGGCTAAGGAAGTATTCGTCCGCAATACTGAATATTTGGCCCAGAAGAATTCAGCCGAAAGCTTCTAGGCCCGAAATATTCGGCTAGAAAGTTTCGGCCCGAATACCAAAATAATTCGGTTAGAAGCTCCCTGATTTTTCTTTCTTGCTGACTGACGATGATTTTCACGTAGGAGAACGAGAAATAAGTCTTGGAAGCTAATGGAATGTTTAAAGAAATTGCGGGCGAGGGGCATCATATCGTCATACAAAAAGAAAGTGAGATTGAAAAAAGAAAGGTTCCCAAATTTAATTTTTTCCCTTTCTGACGAGCATAATGTGATAATTTGTGTTGATTATTGTTACATATTTAAAAGTAAAGGCGTAGCAATTTTATGTTATAAAATTTTTATTATTAAAAAAAGCATAGATTGGAAAAATAACAACACCTAGTTCTTATTAACAAATTAACAAGAGCAATATAAAATGACTCACCTAAGTGGAGAAGGACCTCGTTATCGGCTAAAAGGAAATGTGAGAAAATGACGATTGCAACTAGCTTTCGCCATTACTCGTATATATAAATATATGTATAATTATTAATTATATATATTATTATTATATATACTATTATATATATATATATATTATATATATATATATATATATAGTAATATATATATATATATATATATATATATATATATATATATATATATATAATATTAACTAAAAACGCAATAAGCTGATATCACTAGATATAACCTACTAAACGACACAATATACCGTAGTCATAACACTACATAGGCCTATTATGCCTACCATAATATATATAATATTAATATAGTACTATTATATATATATATATATATATATATATATATATTATATTATATATATATATATATATACTATATATATATATATATATATATATATAACTATACTAATATCAACTCAATTAAATATATAATATATATTCGTCTCATTACCCACTCTCATGGTCGACGATTTCCACCCTTATAACTTTTTTCAATTGAAGAAGCTCCACTCAGACTGCAAGAACAATAATTAATAAATGTTGATTAGCGAAGAAAACGTGTCCTATCTTGCAGCACATACCTAACTCTTATCTTTTTTCTAATCCATTAAGTTGTGCGAAAAGAATACAGTACTGTTCCGTTTCCAATATTTTCACTCAAACTTTCGCACGTTCCTTTCATCTAATCCAACGTCAATAAAATCACCTCACCCACCATGCATAGAATAATTACGTCTTCGGACAATAAGCCAGAACCAACCTATCATCATAAAAACCCTCTGTCACAATTTTCTTAAACTAAAGCTTTTCTGTTTTTCAAGCTGTTTTTCGGGTCGGTGGAGCACCTCGTAGGAGTCCGTATATTTCCACTCACACCCTTAGATGCACTTGCTCGTAACTGATCAAATGAGTCATAATCAACATCGCCACTTCCCATGGTCGCTGCCGCAATATATCATCACGTATCTGGGTAGCTGGTTTTCACATTCTGCTTTCCAATGACGGAAGATGCAGTCTAAGACTTTTCGACTTATGCCATCTCTCCAGCTTTCACTACCTCTCTAACCTCTTTTTGGCCATCGAAAATTTTGCATTACTCCTATTACCTACACCACTAATCACAATATGGACAGTGCTCTATTTGAACTCTTCGGTACATACAGAATTATATCTTCATTTAAAGAGAGTTCACCGTGCAGACTACTCTTTATAATTAATTCTCATCCATTAATCTGCCCAATCCTCTACACTCCTTGAGTTAAACTTGCCTAGTAAGTCACTTTTTACTTGTACTCAAATAAAGTATGTCACCATGCAAAAAGAAACTTTTGCTTTTCGTTAAGATTTAAGAAGTCTTTAGCGAGACAAATATCTTTAACTTCCCACTGCAAGGTTTCCAGAAAAAAATACCGCACAAACACATGAACTGAAATGCTCAATTGCATTGTTATTGTTTTACAATTATATTGTTCTTGCTTTTATTCTGTTTGTTTGAAAATTTCTTTTTTTTTAATTTAAAAATACGTCCTTTAAGATTCTGCAATACATACAGGTCTAATCTGCTTTTGCTTAATGATTTAACCGTGACAAGCAAAATTTACTTAAATTAAAAAATTAAATGAAAAAGCTGTACTTCTGAAATAGTCTAAGATTTGAATATTTAATTCCTTTAATAATTAAAAAATATTGTTCTACTTACAATCATTGTTTCTGTTTTTCTCTTTATTCAGAACGTTAATTTATTCGTTAAAGATTAAATTAAATATGGATTTAACGCAAATTGTTTTGTCATAAGAAAACCTTACAAGTAATTGCGTTAACTTGGAAAAAGGTTGGCGCGTAACAACGGAATTCTTTACACACCGCTCGGTAGCTCACCGCCACCGCACCGCACAATATTTCAATACTTTTATTACGCCTAGGCCACAATCGGCATTGCCACCGGGATACTGTAATTGTTTGTACTGCACCCGCAAGCACCTGATGCGTGAGGCAAACCTACCTTGGGTCTATTGTTTCATTCACTCATTGCGTTCATGTTGTTAAAAATCGCAACTATTAAATCCAATTCCACAACGATAAATAAATTAATACAGATCCATCATTTTTCAAGCTATACATCCACGATAAACAAAATATAAATTTACAAAATTATATTAAATATGTTCAAAATAAAGAAATAAAAAATATAAAAAAAACAACAACTTATAAGAATAATTACTAATAATTTGTCTAATTATAAAAATGCACGAAAGATAAAATATTAAATACATAAAGGCATAAATGAAAATCCAAAAGATCAAAAAAACAAAAAACAACATAGAAAAAATATTTTATAAAATAAGCCTTATAACTGATAACTAATGTAAATTAACATTTTCGATAAATATAATTTCTACAATTAAACAAGAATATAAATCCAACAATGGACAGAATATATCCAAAGAATTAAAATAATATAATTGCCGAATAATGAAAATATAATACATCTATATCATATATATAATTATTAAAACCTACTATATATTATCTATATAACATAATATCAAGTATAATATATATAATATATATATATATATATATATATATATATATATATATATATATATATATATATATATATATATATATATATATATATATATATATGTGATTTGTTGTGTGATAAAGATGTGACAAAACGCTTAAAAATAATTTGCAATGATAAATAATTCTTACTTCAACACTGGATAAATATAAATTCGACATTAAATATACATAAATTCAACAATAGATAAATACTAAAAGTAAATAAATATAAATGCCACAATACATAAATATAAATTAAATGGTGAATAAATATAAATCCAACAATGGATTAATATAAAATATATATAATTCCGTCAAAAAAATATATCGCGGCAACTATAAATCACATCTAAATCCAACTAAAAATAAATATGAATCCAACAATAAGCAAATATAAATCAAAATAAATTCACATAAATTCATTAATAGATAAATATAAATCCATCTAACAATAAATATAATAAGAATAAATCCTACAATAGATAACTATAAATCCAAAATGAATAAACATAAATAAATTAATAGATAAATATAAATCTAACGATAAATAAATACAAATCCAAAAATAAATATATAAAAATACATAATTTAATAGGATAAGTTTCAATAATAATAATAATGTGAATATGTTGCCATTGTAAAGCCAAATATGTTTGAAAAATATATATAAATCCAATAATAAGTAAATTTAGTATATTTTTTTAATTATTATTATTATTATTATTGATTTACAAACATTTATTTTGCTAGCATTTAAAAAAATTATTATGAATTATTATATATATATATAAATATATATATATATATAATCATACTTACATACTAATACTTATATATCATATAACTATATAATACTATAATACTCATATATACATATATATTATACTATATTATACAATATATATTATACTAATACTCCAGTAATACACTCTCATATACTAATGCTTATAATTAACCTTACTAATATACAAAAGTATATATATATATATACTAAGAATCGTTATATATATATAATATATAATATATATAATAATAATATATATATATTACATATATATATATAATATATATTATATATCAATAATTATAAGTATCTATTATAATATATACCTCTATAATTATACATATATATATATAACGTATATATATATATATAGTATATATAAGCATACAATAAATACCTAACTACTAATATATAATCATATATATATATACATTATTCATGACTCATATATATCGTACATTACTATATATATATAATACTATATAATATTATACTCACTACCTAATAATACATTTACTATATATACTACTATATTTATTTGGCTGAGTAATATCTGAGTCCTATGAGGCAATATAGATAAATCTATCTTTATATTATATAAAGATTGTATGCCATATATACTATATATATATATATTATTTATATTTACTATAAATATATAAATATATATCAATATATATATATATATATACTATATATATTATTATATTATATATATATATATATATATATATCCATATTCTATTTACTACGTTTATGTAGAATCATGCCTATCACGACATGATAACATATATATATAATTCATATACTCACATATATATTATACTATATATAATATTATTATATTATATAAACTACATATATTTATATACTTAATATATATTATTATATGACATAACCATACAACTTCTATTAATATGTTTATTATGATTATAAAAAAATATATAAATTTTAAACCCTCATCATATTATTAGAGAGAGAGAGATAGAGAAAGACGAGAGAGAGACGAAGGGAGAGAGAGAGAATTTCAAAACCGTACTTTCTTCCAAGCGTCCCAAAATAAATTTAAATGTACTAATACGCGTAAATATATAGATCTTCGTCTACGAAATTCAAACCAGTTGTCCACGTGGTTATTCCAGAATTTAGGACTTGGGCCTTGGGTCAGCTGGTTTATTTTCCCATAGGACCGCAGTGGAAATTTATAAGTCCGAAGCTGCTTCTATAAATATTGTAAATCCCCATATACAAAATTATATATATATATATATATAATTATATATATTATATATATATATATTATATATATATATATATATATATAATTATATAATATTATATATATATATACATTATATAATATATATATATATATATTATATATATAATATATATATATATATATTATAATATATAATATAATATATATATATATATATATATAATATATATATATATATATATATATATATATATATATATATAATATTTATAAATATATAATATATATATATATATATATATAATATATATATATATATATATATATATATATATATATTATATATATATATATATATATATATAATAATATATATATATAATATATATATATATATATATATCAGTTCAGAAAGTTCATGGAATGACTATTGCTTCGGTTTTAAGGGTCTCTTCGGGAGAGTAGAGAACCTTTCTTTGCTCTTTCTAAACACTCTCTCTGATTTGCAAAAATTTACTTCTTAATATTCTTTCCCACTCTAGTGTTTTTCCTACGGCACAATTCACCGTTAAGTTCTTCTGTTAAAAGCTGAGCTATTTAGCTCAAAACATTTGCCCCAATTCTTTTAGACGATTTCGGAGCTTTCCTACTTCCCCCATTCCTTTAGCTCATTTATGCCTAACAATGTAATTTCTTCTAAAGATGCTATGTCTGTTTAACATTACGAAGGCGTAGGGAGCAGATTTATTCCTCCAGTGGTTTTCAAAACCTATGTTTTTGGAGCTATTACTCTGCCTTGGGACAAAACTGTTACCTATCCTGTCTTTCTATATCGACCTTCCCTTCCTGCAAGAAACGCGCTCTCATTCAGTCTGTGCCGAAAAAGGCGACCTCTCTAAACCCTCAAACTATTTTCCAATCGCTTTAACCTCTTGTTATTTAATTTAATGTTATTTTTTTCCGTGGGTTTCTATTTTTTTTCCTAACAGGGGGGGAAGATTTTGGAAAACATCTCTTTCTTTCTAATCTTATCGCTGATTGGACAGTATGATTTTCGTACAAAACGACTTACTGGGGATCCTCTTTCTCTTTTTGTCATATTTTTTGGTCCTATCTGTCCTTCGGTATTTCGGTGAATCTTTCGCTTCTGCACTAGACATGAAGAAAGCCTTTGATAGAGTGTGAAACAAAATTTCGATTTCTAAGGTTCTTATTTTTGGTATTTATGGTTTCTCTCTGTTGACCTTCTCTCTGATCTGATTTCCTTCCCTGTTCGTTTCCAATCCAGCGGTTGTTGTAGGACAACTACTAATTATCCTTTATCTATAATTAGCGATGTTTCCATGGGAATTCTGTAATTTTCCAATTTTTCTATTGCTTCATCATCTATATACTCCTACGCTAATGCTCCATCCTTCATTACTTCTTTCATTTTAAAAGACATTCCTCCCAAAAGTAATTAGCTCATGCAAGAGCAGCGACCTTGGAGTAACTAACCTATGATGTTTCTCGAATATCTTAATTGAGGCCATTTTAAAACAAGACATGTTTCAATGTCTTTAAAAAAATGTTCCTTCATCTCTCTACTCGAAAAACAATCTCCCACAAACCTTAAACATCTTTTTCGAAATATATAGAACTTAAACCTTAGATGTCTTGAAATTCCTTGGAGTGTTTCTTTTGCTCGTGATCTTATTGAAAAGGATCACATCATTTTTTTTAAATAAACTTCAAGATTAGGTGTTTTCAGGAGGATTTATAATTTCTTCAGCAATCCAAATCTTTTTTATGTGGGTTGTCACTCTCCCATGGATAGAGTAAAATGTCTCACACATCTTGTGTGGTTTACACTCGATAGCTCTCCTTGAGAAGGGAGCATAGAGCCTTTTTCTTATTATCAATTCTCCTTGCTGTCACTAAACTCTCACCCTTCTTTTTCTTCCCTCGGATTGTTAGCATCTCAACTTTCTACATGCCTATTATACAACAAATAAATAATCTTTCAGAGCTTATCCATTGAAAAAGGGTTCGTGTGGACCAACGCCTTTATACATGGGTTCATAATTTCTTTATCCAACTTCTCTGATCCAAAGATCCTAACGGCTATGCTCATTCTTATGTCCTCTATCTCAGTTTAAAAATGCAGAAGCGCAACTCACATAACTATTTGCAAACGGCTGTTATTAACTTGCCACGCTTTTTAAATCGCCAGCATTGGTCATGTCAGCTTTTCAAATTAGTTCTGGAATTGGAAACTTTTCCATCTCTTGTGAAATTAGGACAGGCCTCTTCGCCTTTATTTAAAAACATTAGTATATACTATATTAATATATATAATATATATATATATATATATAATATTATATATATATATATATATACTATAAATATATATATATATTATATATATATATATATAATATATATCCCATATATAATTTTTGTTTGACCAAAGTTAATAAAATATTAGTATCAAATCAAGATGGCAGGGTTAGTCGAATCATTGCAATCCAGCAGGTTGCAATTCTCTTGTATTTCGTCACACATTACCTGCAGTATATATATATATCATATATATATATATATAATAATATATATTATATATATATATATATATATATTATATATATATTATATATATATATTATTATATATATATATATATAAGATATATTATATATATACTATTATATATATATATATATATTACTATATATATATTATAATATATATATATATATATATATAATATATTATATAATATATATATATTTATATATTATATATATATATTAATATATATATATATATATACTATATAATATATTTATATTTATTATATATATATATATTATACTATATTAATATATATAATCATATATATATAGAATATATATATATAATATATATATATATATATATATACTATATATATATATATAAATATATATTATATTAATATACAATATATTTATATATATATATATTATATATATATAATATATATATATATATATATATACTATATAATATATATATATATATATATATATATATTAGTATATATATATATATAATACTACTAATATATTACATATATATATATACTATATTATATTAACTTAATATATATATATATATATTATATATAATATATATATATATTATATCATATATATATGTATATCTATATATATATATATTATATATTATATATATAATTTTATATTTATATATATATACTTTATATAAAATATATATATATATAACTATATATATATATATATTATACTATTATATATATTATTATACTAACTATTATATATATATATATATATAACATATACTATCACTTTAATACTGAATGGTGTGTTTAAAATAAAAAGTTAACCTTATAAATTATTTTTTTAAAATTTTTTAAAAAAATCTTCAATCGACTAGCCAAACATTTTACGATTATAATATTTTAAAAAATATATTAAAAATACGTTTTAACTTCTATTGGATGGTATTTCTCATTGTAATATAATATTTTATATCATTTTATATCATATTTTATATCTTATTTATGTAAAATAACATATTTTTA
>JABUQX010024055.1:37500-43970 GCA_015478945.1 Trachelipus rathkii
AGAGTTTATTCTCAAACGCGCTTCTTGTAAGCGAAAAATAACAAATGCTCTTAAAACTATTAATAAGTTTAATGTTGACACGCAAACTAAATTGGATGAAAACACAAAAATTGCTTTGTTTTCGATCAAGGAAAATTTAGAGTTAATTATACTGATAAATGAATCTATAATGCAGGTTTATAGTAAGTACGATTTATTTGATTTAGATGAATCTTTGTTTGGTAGAGAGATAGATGGGCAATTTGAGTATCAAAATGATATTAAAATTAAAATCAGTAGAGTAGAAAATTTAGCAAAAATTAATGAACAACATATTCATAATAATGCTTCAAATGAAAATGCTTTGCCATTAAAACGTGAACCTAACCCTCCTGCATTGAAATGCATGATTTTTCACGGCAATGAGGATAGGGACAAATTTAATTCATTTCTTTCACAGTTCGATAATTTAATAGGATGTAAGTCTTCACTGACTGATAAGGCTAAATTGTCATATCTTAAATCATATTTGCAAGATTATGCTTTTCAAGTCATTCAGCATTTAAGTAACACCAATGAAAATTATGCCATAGCTTTAAACTTGCTAAAAAAGGAGTTTTTAGATATACCTTATATAGTAGATGAAATTATAACTAAAATCACTCGTGCTCCCAATATTGATGAATATCAGTATGAGAAAGCACGCACATGGTTAAATGACGTCAGAGCTATGACATACGATTTACAAAATTTCAACTTAGATTTTTTCATTCCCGAAACTCCGGGTTGCGTATTATTAAGTAATATAGTTTTCAGCAAACTTCCTGTTTCATTAAAACGAGAACTCGTTAATAAATGTAGTTCGATGTACCCATCTATTAATCACATTTTTGACTATTCATTTGAAATATTAAAAATATTTTCTAGAACAAAATTTCAGAAACCTTTTTTTGCTAATAAAACTTATTTTAATAACCAAAATAAAAATTCAAATAGCGTAAAAGCTAAATCCCAAAATAAAACTAATGTTAATTTTAGTAGTAATAGGGAAGAGGTTGTAGCTGAAAACCAGGTTAATTTGAGTACTAAAAAGATTTGCAAATTTTGTCAAGAAGAACATTCTATGTTTAAGTGTAATAATTATACAACCAATAAAGAGCGAGTTGCTCAATGTAAGAGTCTGGGCTTATGTTACAGATGTAGTAGCGATAAACACCTTGCTTCCTCGTGTTATGGTCTTCAAAATAAATTACGTTATCCTTGTTTCATTTGTAATTCTCACTCTCATATTTCAGCTTTATGTAGTAAATCTCTTCTAGCAGATTGTGAGAAAAAGGGTGGAGCCGGAGCTGGAGAAACATCAAATCAGAAGATACAGGGAAAACTTGTAAGTAATATTGCTATAAATATTGGGGAGGCTGCTTTGCAGCAAAATTTGCTACCTACAATGTCTTTAAAACTTAAAAATAAAAATAAAAATGCTATTTTACATTGTGTCACAGATTTAGGATCACAATGTAGTTTTTTAAAGCCTAGTGTTTTGCGGAAACTGCAAATTGATGAAAACAGTGTAAAAGATAGCACTAATGAAATAAAAACATTTTTAGGGTCACATCATAAAATATTAAAAAGGGTCTACATAGACACCCATATAGAAGATAAAATTTTAAAGCTTCCTTTTTTCATTGATGACGTAGATCTTGACTTTTCAGTGGAAGGTTTGGATCAGGCTGTTCATGACATGAAAATGAGTAAGTATAAATTATCTAATAAATTTCTCACAAACGTACGAAATGACAAATTTGAAAATATCGAAGGATTAATAGGGGTCGATATTTTACAGCATTATAGCAAGTTTACTTTTACCCAATGCATGAAAGGTACAGCTATCGAGGTAAGTGATGGTTTGATTCCCTTAGGGGATATCAGAAATTTCTTAAATGAAGATCAGTCAAATATGCCTGATCATGAAACTGCATCTCAGGAAGAGTCGCCTGTGTCATGACTAGATTATGATATAATCGATTCTTCTATACAAAATATCGAAACTCCAACTGTGACATCAAAAAATAAAATAAATTGTTCTAAGTTAGTACATGACATTATAAATCCTATTATTTCTTATTTCAATCCTCTGAATTTTGTAAAAAATATTCCAGACTTAGATTTAGGTTTGGAAAATTTGTATAGTTTAGAATCTATAGGTATTGTTGATAGTAATGATATCAGCGATATCGATAAAAAACTCATACACGAGTTTGAAAAGGGAATAGAGCTGCGTGATGATAGTCATTATTATGTAGAGTTACCTTGGTACAAGGACAAAATTAACAAAGTACCTTCTAACTACCACGTAGCCATTTCCGCAGTAAAGCGAGTGTATAAAAATTTAAAAGATCGTGATTTAATCGATCGATATTCTGAAGTATTCACACAACAATTAAATGAAGGTATAATCGAAAAAATAAATGTGCTTCCTGACCAACTAAAAAATTATGTCTGGATACCACACAGACCAATAATAAAGGAAGTGCAACAGGTAACTACTAAGATCAGACCGGTATTTAATTGTAGCCTCAAAACAGACGCAAATCCATCTCTGAATGAAGCTGCTTTTCCGGGCATTGATCTTATGAGTTCTTTATTTAAAATATTATGTAATTTTAGGTGTAACAAATATGTTATCGTTTCAGATGTAAAATCTGCCTTCCTTCAGATCAGATTAAAATTAGAAGAAGACAAGAATCGATTGGCATTCCTATGGTATGATAAAAATCAAGAATTAATCACATATCGATATGCCACGATTATTTTTGGTATGGCTTCTTCTCCATTCATCTTGAATTACGTCATCAAATATCACACAGATAAGTATACTAATGATCTTTGTTCTCATGTTTTAAAAAATTTTCTTTATGTAGACAATCTCATTTATAGTCATTCTGATGAAACTATTCTTGAAACCCTTTACAGAGAATCGGTTGAAAGGATGGAAGAGGGTGGATTCTATTTACGTTCCTGGAATACGAATCATAAAAGGCTCAAAGACCTCATGATAGAAGACGACCGTGCTGAGATGCATGGTTGTGAAAACGAAAGAATTTTGGGATATCTATATAATATGGAAGCGGATACAATGGCTCTTGATGATTTCAACATAGCAGGTAGTATCGAAACTAAACGTGAGTTATTGTCCCAAATATCCAAGGTTTTTGATCCCCTGTCATTATTTTTGCCTGTAACTATAAAGGGTAGGCTTCTGATGAGACAAACTTGGCAGGTTCAGACTCAATGGGATGAAAGGGTAAGTTCCGATATTTCTGCACAATATCGAAAATTGAGTAACGATTTGATCTTGCTTAAAAATCTTTCATTTAATCGATTTGTTTTCGATTATGATAACAATGCTACTTTAAATATATTTTGTGATGCTTCAGCATCAGCTTATGGCTTTGTAATGTATATTGCCTCTGAATGTAAATCATATATATTATTATCGAAAGCAAAAGTTGCTCCTTTAAAAAATAGAACTTTGCCTACTCTTGAGCTATTGGCAGTATATTTGGCATTTAAATGTCTTCCTCAAATACTTTCTGCTTTCAATTATAACTTTAAAGAAATAAACATATTTGTCGATGCTCAAATAATATTAGCTTGGCTTCTATCTCCTAAAATTAAAACTAAACAAATTTTTATAAGAAATAGGTTGAGCGATATTAAAAATAAAAAATCGGAAATATTAAAGGAATTTAGTTCAACGATTAATTTCCTCTATGTAGAGACCTCACAAAATCCGGCAGATTTAGTAACTAGGGGAATTTCCTTTAGGGAATTTTCCAATAAATTTCAAATATGGGAAAAGGGACCATCTTGGCTTTCATTAGATAAAAACCAATGGCCCAAGCATGAATTAAAATGTTTATCAGAAGAAAGTAAAATGCTAATCGATACACATATCGTAACCAATATCGTATTAAAAAATGATTCTGTAGAACCTATTTTGGATATTAATAAATTTTCAAGTTTGCATAAGTTACATAGAGTAACAGCATACGTGTTCCAATTCATTTTCAAAACTAAAAAGCAAAATAAAGATTTCCATCTTAGAAGTAAAGAATATTGGTTAAAAATAATGCAAAATATCGATTTTGAAAAAGAAATAGCATTCTTAAAATCACCTTCTAATAAAGTACCAGAATTGGTTAAAAGATTAAATTTATTTTTAGATGACAATGGTTTTTTAAGAACCAGAGGTAGAATAGCTAAAACTAATTACTACGATTATAATATTATTAATCCTATTTTGCTTAGTAAAAAACACCATCTCACAAAGCTCATTGTTTCTGATTGTCATCTTGCATGCAAACATTTGGGACTTCAAACTACATTAAATATGGTACGTTTGAAAGGGTTTTGGATCACTAAAGCACGTCAAACAGTCAAAAACATCATTGAGTCGTGTCTTATTTGCAAAAAATATAATTCTTTCACTTTCAATTATCCTAAATTTACAAATTACACACAAGCTCAAATGGATTTTTTCAGACCATTTAAGCATACTGGAGTTGATTTCACCTCTCATTTTTGGATAAAAGACGGCTCTGTAGAAAAGAAAATGTATATATTAATTTATACTTGTTTGAATATACGTGCAGTTCATTTAGACCTATTACCTGATATGTCCACTCAATCATTTTTATCATCTTTCATGCGTTTCACAAACATTTATGGAATTGTAGATTTTCTGTATTCTGACAATGCCAGAACTTTTGCTCTCGGTGGTAATGCTATAGAAAATTCTTTAATTTCAGATGAATTTCAGGAGCATATGAGAATCAACAACATTAAACATGTAAGACTGCCTCTGTACGCACCGTGGATGGGTTCTGCATGGGAGAGAATGCTTCGTATCCTGAAGAATTGCATCTACAAAACAGTAGGTCGTTCTAAATTAAAATATTTTGATATGATTTCTTTACTTTCCAGCATTCAAAATTCAATAAACAACAGGCCTCTGACCTATGTGGAGTCCTCTCTGGATCTAGTACCTCTGACTCCAAATTCATTTTTGAAACTACATGGAAGTGCTTCACTAACAGTGAAAACAGATGAGGATCCGGATGACCCTTTGTGGGAAGGAGAACCTGCTTCACATAAACAGCTAAATGATCATTTGCTATTTCTGCAGCAAAAATTTGAACACTTTCGCACCATTTGGTATGAAACATATCTTTTAAGTTTACGTGAGTATAGTTATGATTTATATCAAAACGATTGGGTTAACCGCATTAAGGTGGGTGATGTGGTATTAATAAAAAGCGCCACCAAAACTCGCCCATATTGGCAGTTGGGTAGAGTTATAAAGCTAATACATGGTGCTGACAACTGTGTACGCACTGTGATGCTAAAAAAGGGTGATGGCAATATAGCTCATTATCCAATCAATATATTGTATCCAACAGAAGTGTCTGTAACACATAATGGTGACAAAACTAATAAACCCATAGAATTAAATAATACATCTGATAAAGATGAGGGTGTGAGGAAAGTTCCTCAAAGACAAGCGGCTATTACCGCTCGTAAAAAAACCAAAGATATTTTTAGTTTGTTTGATTAATTTATTTAGTTTATTGACAATCTCTTGGGTGTTTTGGCGTCAGCGACCTTCCTTTTTCATAAAGCAATGTCGCAGACCCGTGTAAGAATGTGTAAAATATAGAATTTAAGATACACTTATCATCATTATCATCTAAATAATATAAATATTTCATTCTCTTCATTCATTCATTAATTCATTCATTTATTAATATAAGAGACGACAATATCAGCCCTGAAAAAGTCAACCACCTAAAAAATGTTTACTTCGAAAAGAGCGATTATTGTCAGAAATAAGCTCTTTTACTACTCATTGTTGTTTGAAGCACTTGTTCCTCATTGATAATTATTTGTTGTGCACAACAGAACAATTGTTCTGAAAAGGATTGTTCCATTTTTGAATAATATATTTATATCCTTATTACATGTGAGTTTGGGCCGCTTTCAAGAAGAAACCGAAGAAAAGCGGATTTAAAAGAAGTGAGAACCAAAGACAAACGGTTAAGAAAATATCCCGGACGGTTAAGAAATATATCCCGGTCTTTTATGCAACCTCGTTTCCATCAAACTAAGGCATGTGATTAAGGACGTGTTTACAAAACTAACTAGAAGGAAGGAGATGCAACTACGTCTTTCCCCCATAGAAAAGCAACAACTTTTCTAAAATTGATCAATACAGATTGTACAGGGTAAGATATTGTTCGTCTCAACATTCTTTCATTATAATTTATCATTATTTATTCATTGCTCATTCATAATCATTAAATACATTAATTAACAAATATTCCTGTATTTGTTGCAGGCGTTGTATTCCTGTGCAATGGATTAATCATAGCAACAATCACTATCTATTACGACAACGTTAGCCGCCTCATGATTTAAAACTATAACTATTT
>JABUQX010024056.1:0-10000 GCA_015478945.1 Trachelipus rathkii
GCTTTTAGACTCATGGTTTTTACTGCGCTTTAATCTCACATGTTTTACTGCTTTAACATATATTTTATTAAACCATGGTACAATACCATTAAAGCATAAATCAGTAAATCAATAGATGGTGTTACATAGCACTACGAAGGTTATTGGTATCTTTTGGTATTATTACTATGTTTATACTTGACTTATAAGTGAATCCTCATGTTTTATCTGCTTTAACTCTATATGTTTTACACTGCTTTGATACTCATCATACTTTATTATACATTACAGTAACCTTAAAATGCTAGTAAAGTCAGTAAGATTCAAGTAGAGGGTTATGACCGTAAGGGCATCATGCTGATAGGCGCGTGGGAATTATTATGCTTTGTTTTACCTGGCTGTTATCTGCGTTAACTGCGAGATGTGTTACTGGACCTTTATACTCATGTTTTACTGCTTTATCTCATATGTTTTTACTGCTTAAACTCATGTTTTACTGCTTTAACTCATGTTTTAACTCGCTTTATACTCCGTAAATGTTGTTACTGTTCTAAAATCCTCATATGTTTACTGCTATTAGACTCAATAATATGTATAACATTTATGTTTTTTTTATTTGTTTTAATACTTTTTATTTTATTTTATTATATTTTTTATTTATTTTTATTATTATTTTTATATTATTTTTTATTTATTTATTATTATACTTAGTGTTTTATTTACTTGCATCCCGCCTATCCTCCGCTCATCTCACTTACTTCCGCAACACACTTTTTTTTTCTATCATTTGTCATCTTTATTTTTACTACTTTATTATTTCACATCTATCACTTTATTGACACTTTTACATTTTTACTCTCATTATTATCACTACATCTTACACTTAGATATCACACGCCTGTTCACATCACACCACACACACCACCAAGACACACACACTTACACTTATAACACACATTTCCACGTAGACACCTATACATCACATTCACATAATGATCACTTACATCTTACCGCATAATAGGACACTTACATTTAACCGCACCTTACTACAGCACACACATAACACAACACGTCACGACAAAGATTTGACTTACCACAGCGCAGCATTTACTTAACTCACACAGATTTACTTACACTCACATCACAGATTTATATCACACACAGATTTTCTTACACACACAGATTTACTTACAGCACACTAGATTTAATTACAGCTCGACACACCCATGATGTTACTTACACACAAGCACACACACATTCACGACCCACACACACACACAACACTTGCACTTACACATATAATCGTATAATTTATTTAAAACATTTTTGATGTTTATTAAAACCACGTACGATTTATATTTACTGCATTCAACTATAACAAGATATTTTAAAGTTTTCTTGAACTTCTCATAATAAAGTCAAAGTCATTATCTTTGAAGCAAAGATGATTTCATTATTAATCTGTTAATACTATTTTTTGTTTATAAATTGTTAGTAACTATCCATGTTTAAAATAACCTTTTAACTTAAAATCTTATTTAAATAACATATATTTTACGTACCTTTAAAGCAATATAATCAGTAAATCAGTAAGGTCAGCCCTAGTCACCCTACTACACCAAGCCTACATGCCACCGTTTTGTTGCCATCTGACTTACTGGCTTTACATCATCTTTAGCATGTATATATCAAGTAGATTAAGATAACAAAATAGTTCTTCTCTGCTAACATAGACAGTCGTATTTACTTAAAATCTTTCCTAACGTCTGATTTAAAAAATTGAACAAATCTATATCACTTACAATTATACTTATTCGCTCAGATGTTAAGCTTAAAAAATTTCAAAGTTTTTTAATAATTCGGATTTCTTTATCTATTTATTATTATATTAATCTATGTTACATCCGACAATCATCACGCAGAAACCCACACAACAACGCTCCGCACTCCGTACAGATACGAAACTGACCTCTTTCCTGTAAAATGTGTTGAAATAACTTATTTATGCCTAATTTAGGATAATCCTTTTTTGTAGCCCGGGACGATTTAGGCCTTATTCCAGGATCAATAATATATTTCAAACTGACCTTTTTCTGTAAAATGTGGTGCATTAACTACTTAGGCCTAAATTTAGGCCTAAAATAGTTATTTCAACACTTTTTGTATCCCCTGCTGATTTAAGCCTAATACCAGGTAAAAAGGTAATTCCAGTAATAGACAGAATACATTTGTTATTATTATTATTTTTATAAAATATTATTTCAAACTGAACCATGCTGGAGCGGTAACGATCCTTTAAAGCAGGGCTAAGAAGGTAGAATGTTTTCTTACCTGTGATTGGTCCGAGTAACTCCTTATCTCTATATGAATCTCGTAATGTGATTGGTCGATGAATTGTATTCATTATCGTCTTTTGAAAATTAACTTTGTTCTTTAAAAACTTGTATTTGAGCAGGTGTGCTTTTATTATCTTTTAGACCCCAACTCATTTTAAAATCATAGTCATTTAGCTGTTAAGCGGTGCAACAAGTTATCTGATCTGTATTAAAAGTGTTTTATTTTTACTAAGTGTGTAGTCATATTTATAATAACAATACTTACGTGAGAATAATTATGTACATTCACTAGAACATATTGATAATAATCATTCGACGGGGTAGATTTATAGTAAGACTCACGTGAAGCAAAAACGCAAGAGCGCCCGCAGCGCGGAACCCGTGCGGAACCGCACGCATGAACCCCGCCGCAGTACATAATAACTACGCGGTAGCGAAAAAATATGGAGCGTTGCTAATTCAAAGTGGCTAGGGCCATACCATCCAGACGGATGATTATTCCTTTTGACATCCGTCCCATTCCAGTATGTAATAATATTTAGTTTGTGTACTGTCTCAAGGTATTTTAACGAACCTTATAACATGTGTTCAAACGCATTAGTTTATTTAAAGTCCTGGTATATCAGTGTTTTATTACATAACCAAGGCACGAATTCTCGATGGTTGCCGAATTGCATACAACATCTGATATAGAAGAGGTATGATCTTACATACTTCGATGTAACTTTGAAGTATAATTGTATATGATACCATATACTCCGGCAACATCCATAAATTGGTCATTGTGCATATGAAAAACTTCAACAAATGATTTGTAAAGCTTGGAATCACGATGTTAATTATCAGAGGATGAAGAAAGAAAGGTTAGAAACTTTAAAAGAAATTTGTAATGGCTGTGAGACATGTAAAAAATATAAAAAAAAACCTGAAAGACCTATAGTAGGACTTCCTTTAGCAAAAAATTTCAATGATACATAACATCTACGTCGTCATATAGGTGTACACTTTTTTAAGGCATATAAAACTTGTTTAACAATTCCTTCAAAGTAAAGATCTAAAGGATAACCACAAAGAGGAACGCGGCCAGCGCTCAAATCGGAGTATTGTGTTCTATCTTCCTCAAGGAAATTCATAACTTTTTACGGATAACATAAAACATACTGTTTTTCCTATCAAAACAAAATGTTCTTTTCAAAACAAAATGTTTTTCAATGACAACTTTACCAGTGAAAAATGGTATTCTTTCTTAAATAAAATTAAATATGTCAAGTAGTAAATAAAAGGACGTTCATAATTATAGGGAAGCGGTATATTTGAAAATACAAAAATGATGTAATGAAAGTTTACAACGTGTATCAGTAAGAGAAAATGTTTTTCCGCGACCGCGTAAGTAATCTTCACGCCGGCGCCGGTTGATTGCGCGCGATCGGTCGCCATCATCTGTCGCGCGCTACGCGGCGCGCTCTTGCGTTTTGCTTACACGGTGATCTACTATATAATATAGTTGAATGAACTTATTTATCCCTATTCTAGTTGAAAATTAAATAATATTCCTCATTAAGTATTTAATTATAAATAGGATACTAACACTATAGTAAAAGTAAAACACTTTTAATACAAATCAGATAACTTGTTGCACCGCTTAACAGCTAAAATGAATATGATTTTAAAATGAGTTGGGGTCTAAAAAGCATAATATAAAGCCACAACTCTGCTCAAATACAAGTTCTACAAGAACAATAGTTTAATTTCAAAAAGACGTCATAAAATAATTCTCGACCAACCCATACCAGGTCATATGAGGATAAGGATTAAACTCGGTATACCAATCACAGTAAGGGTAAACATTTCCTCTTACCTGACTTAAGGATTCTTACCGATCCCAGCATGTGTTCAGTTTGAAATATATTACTAAAATAATAATAATAACAAATGATTTTTGCTATAGACTGGAGATTACCTTTTGACCTGTGTATTAGGCTTAAACTCAAGCATGGGGATACAAAAGCTTATCCTGAAATTTAGGCCTAAATTTAGGCCTAACGTAGTCATTGGCACCACATTTTACAGAAAAAAGGTCAGTTTGAATATATTTTTGACCTGGACACCTCTAGGCCTAAATCGCACCGGGCTACAAAAAAAGGAGACTTATCTCTAAATTAAGGCCTAAAGTAGTTATTTCAAAACATTTTACAGAGAGAGGTCAGTTTCGTATCTGAAAGGAGTGCGGGTTGTTGTGTTTTCTCGTGATGGATTGTCAACGTGTACTAGATAATAATAATAATAATAACATAATAGAAATCCGACATCTATTTAAAAAATCTTTGAAAATATTTTTAGTTTAAGCCTCGAGCGAATATAATATAAATGTAAGTGAATTATTTTGTTATTTTTAAATAAGAACTTAGAACAGCATTTTTAATAAAATTATGTTCATAGTTCAGGCAGAGCAAGACTTATTTCGTTATTTTATTATTACTTATTGTACAATGGCTTAAAGATGAGTGTAAACGCAGTAAGTCAAGTGGAACATCAAAGTGGGCATACCTTGGTGTAGAAGGGGTGAGGGGCTGACCTTACTGATTATACTGATTTAGTGCTTTAAGGTACGTAAAATATACGTTTTTAATAAAATTTCATATAAAAAGTTTTTTAGAACTTGATGAGTTATAAATTTATAAACAAAGTATTAACAGTAATAATAATTCTTTGTTCAAAGATAATGATTGATTATATATAGAAGTTCTTCAAAGAAACTTTGAAATAATTTTAGATATATTTGAATGAGAAAAATACTTCTACTTAAAACATACAACAAAAAAAATGTTTTTAATAAATTATACGTTATATATGTGTTAGTGAGTGTGCGTGTGTGTGGGTGTGTTCGTGTGGTGTGTGTAAGTAATCTGTGTGTGAGTGTAAGTAAATCTGTGTTGTGTTAAGTAAATCGTGGTGTGTAAGTACAATCTGTGTGTAAGTAAACTCTCGGTGTGTGAGTGTACGTAAATCATGTGTGAGTGTAAGTAAATCTGCGTGTGTAAGTAATTCTGTGTGTGTGTGTGTGTGTGGTATGTGTTGTGTGTAAAGATGTAAATGTAAGTGCCTATGGTAAAATGTAAGTGTCATAGGTGAATGTGTGTAAGATGTCATAGTGAATGTGTCGTATATAGTGTACAGTGTGTGTGTTTGTGTGGTGTGTGTGTGTGTGTGTGTGTGTGTGTGTGTGGGTGTGTGACAGCCGTGTGTAATAAGTTGTAAATGTAAGTGTCCTATGGTAAATGTAAGTAGTCATAGTGAATGTGGTGTAAAGTGCTACTAGTGAATCGTGTGTTGTTCTAAAATAATATCAATCGTAATTAAGGCACGAAGTAAAATAACACAAGCTAAATAATAGAAAATAAAAATGAATAAAAAAATAAAATAATGAAAAATAAATAAAAATAAATAATAAAATAAATAAAAATAAGTATTAAAACAAAATAAAAAAACATAATGTTAATAAATATATGAGTTGAAGCAGTAAAACATATGAGTTAAAGCAGTAAAACATATGAGTTAAAGCAGAAAACATGAGTAAAGCAGTAAAACATATGATTAAAGCAGTAAAACATATGAGTTAAAGCAGTAAACATGAGTTAATGTTAATAAATACATGAGTTAAAGCAGTAAATAAGCAGGTAAAACAAAAAGCATACTAATCCCTCCTTGGTGTTAGGTAACACCTCTATTGCATTTACTGATTTACTGCTTTAAGGTATGTAATGTTAAAAAATATATGAGTTAAAGCAGTAAAACATATGAGTTAAAGCAGTAAAACATGAGTATAAGCAGTAAAGACAGTAACAACAAAAGCATGACTAATCCAACTTGGTGTCTATGTTAAAACACTCTATTGAGATTTACAATGATTTACTGCTTTAGAGGTATGTAAAATGTTAATAAATATATGAGTTAAAGGCGTAAAATGTGTGAGTTAAAGCAGTAAAACTATGAGTTACAGCAGTAAAGCAGTAAATACAAAAGCATGATCTAACTCCTCTTGTTGCATTAACACCTTATTGATTTACTGATTTTACTGCTTTTATTAGGTATGTATTTTAATAAATATCGTGAGTTTGAAAGCAGTAAAACATAATGAGTTAAAGCAGTAAAACATTGAGTTTAAAAGCAGTAGAAGCAGTAAAACAAAAAGCATACTAATCCCT
The DNA here is from genome assembly GCA_015478945.1 of Trachelipus rathkii. NCBI lineage: Eukaryota > Metazoa > Arthropoda > Malacostraca > Isopoda > Trachelipodidae > Trachelipus > Trachelipus rathkii. Next base: position 6,521 of record JABUQX010024056.1, read on the forward strand.
TAGATGTTAGGTAACACCTCTATTTGATTATCTGATTTACTGCTTTAGTATAGGTAATGTAATTGTTAATGTGTTTTAAATAAAAATTTTCGTTAACCTAGTTGTAGTAAAGAGCATAAAATGATTATATATCAGACACAGTTCCTGGATTTTGTTTCTCCTTTCTCATTTCCTCATTCTTTTTCATTATTTATATTGGTATAACTTCTTAAATAGATTTCTAATTTTAATGTTATTGGTCAGCTTTTCCTGGTTTTAGAGTGTAACTACATGGCCTCAGTACTCGACTCATCAATTGTGAATTAGTCGCTGAGGGAGCTTTACCCCCAAACGCTCCTCTGGATACCGTTCCCTGATACATGACTCATTTTTATTTTAAGTAAAAGGTGTATATATATATATATATATGTGTGTGTGATGTGTGGTAGGTGTAGGTGTGAGCTATCGGCTCGGTATATTGTACTCAAGGGTGGGTGTAATGTTGTCTAGGTATGTGTGTTTGTGTGTGTAGGTATAGGGGTGTGAGCGTAAGTTCCTATGGGGTAGTGTATGTGTGTATAAAGAAGCCCTAGCGTAGTGTGTGTGGTGTGTATTAAATAGCCTAGCGGGTGTGCGTTGTGGGCATAAAGTGTCCATAGTGTGTGTAAGACGTGGGTGAAGGTGTGAAGCTAGGGTTGGTGTATTTATCCATCGGCAAGGGCGGAAAAGGGTGGTGTGTGTATATAGGGCGGGTGTCATGTGTCTAGGCATGCTGTGTGTAATTTAATGGGTCAGATGTGAGTGTATAGTGTCTATGGGTGGCGTGAGTATGTGGTGTGTATACAGTAGCTTAGCGGCGGTGGGTGTGTGTTGTGTGTATATGAAGTAGCGTGAACGGGTGTGTCGTGTGTGTGTGTGAGTGGTTAAGTATGTTTTATATGTATGAGTGTTGTGGTGATGGATGATAGCGATTTTACTCTCTCTCTCGTTGTATATATACTATTATTATATATATATTATGATAGTATCGATATATATATATACTATATATATGTATATATATATATAATATTATAATATATATATATATAATAGTATATATATATATATATATATATATATATATAATATATATATATATATATATATATAATATATATATATATATATAAAATATATAAAATGCAAAATCGAGATGCGCTTTTTCTAAACTTTTAATATGGAAATAGCTATTTCCAAAATTTGTGCTATATATAAAAAATATTTAATATATATCCCAGTAACATGTTGTTTATATATAAAGGGCATTCAGACGGAACACAATCTGTTAAGCCCTATACACTTCCTTAAGAGGCTACGGGTCGAGTTCCAGTTCGGATCAGTGACTGGTATAGGTTCACATTTTTAAATTGCCCCACAATTGCTTTGTGTCATTGTCTTGTGGGTGGTGAATGATTCGCCATCAGAAGATAGATGATTTTATGCGCAATGCGCATGATGCATATACATGCTACCTGCGCAAACGTCTTGCATATAACCAATGGCTAAGGTAGTATGAAAAATGACAATGTGGCGGACCAATTTTCCTTAAAGAGTTGCCCCAAGGGGTATCAGGATACCCGTCAACCTCCAGATAGAGTACAAGAGACAACTATATACTATAGTATATATTATATATATATATATTATATATATATATATAATTTATATATATATATATATTATAATATATCATATATATATATAGTGAAAAGCAAATTTGAAAATAGATTCAATGAAATTTATGGTATATACGGGGATATAGGAAATCCTTCTTCGAGAGCACAGACAGATAATATTGCAGTCACGGTGATGGATACGGGTATATGAGATACGGTGAAATGGAACGGGTAGAGGGATGGATCTTGGGTGTGATGAGGGTAGCGTTGTTGTATTAAGGTGAGTGTAATGTGTCCTATGGATTGGCATTCTGTGATATTAAAACAGTACATTCATGAGTATACGAAAAAACGAGGAAGCGAAACACGAAAAAAAAAACTATCCCGCTTGGTGCATGTGCGTGCGTGTGCTGGCGCGGTGTTCGGCGCGGTTCCGGCGGGCCTTGCGGTTAAGCGAAAACGCGTTGGTGAACTCCGAAACGCCCCCCCACCCTTAAGCTTAAAGTGGGGAGGGGGGGAAATCGCAAAAAAAATATTAATAAATAAAAGAAAAAAAAAAAAAAACAATAAAAATATATATAGTTCTCAAAAATTAGGGGGGGGGGGCTACGAATACGGGGGGAAATAAGGGGGGGCCAAAAAATTACAAGGCCCAAAAAAGGTCAAGGTTCCAGGTAAACAATTTGGGCCTCAAAAAAGCCTCAGGAAGGTTCCTGGCTGGGCAGTCTGCGGGGGCCCAGGACACGACCGGAATGGCCTAATACTAACTTATAAATATATATATACTATATATATATATATATTATAATATATATATTATATATAATATATAATATATATTATATATTTATTTATATATATATATATATATATATATATATATATATATATATATATATATATATATATATATATATATATAATATATATATATATATATATATATATATAATATATATATAGTATGATAATATATGATTATATATATAAATAATATATATATATATATATATAATATATATATATATCTATGTAATATACTATTATATATTATATATATATATATATATATATATATATTAAAATATTTACAATCGACTAACTAGAATTGCTATTAATAATTAAAGAATAATTTTAAATTCGACTTGCACCATTAACATATTCACTTGCCTAAAGATAGCTAAGCAGAAAGCATTGCAATCGCAAAATTTAATGCTTATTCTTATATTGATATATTTATATGTAAACTTGCTTGCATTCAGATCTGTAGGAATGAGTGCAGTGGGAAGAATATTGGCTAAGCTAGTGGCTAAAAATATTTTTTCCTTTTAGAGGCAAGCTATGAAATTGGCCAAATGACTAAAATTAGCCACATCTGGTAAACCTTGAAGAAAGCAACGACTCCGACTTCTAGTATGACATTGAGACTGAGTTGGAGTGCTAGCTCGTGGTACAAGGAAAAACTTGAATAAAATTGAAAGACCGTTCTGTTCATGTTTTAAATACATTCTACAGTAACAATATAACAAATAAAGCTTATATGAGATCAGTGTTTTTAGTAAAATTAGTAATTCATATTAATTTGCATTTTTTTTTACTAAAACAAACCAAAATTGAAACTTTGGAACTTTGAAATACAATTGATGTAAGTTGCAGTTATTTTTCTCCATTTTAGTTTACATATCTCATGTCTGGGAGTAAAAAGACAAAATTTCACTACTAAACTTAATTTTTCGCATGTTATTAAAATTGACACTCCCTAAAATGAATACACCAATAAATTACAAGTTGAAATTAATGTATTTTAAACATCGGTAGATGCAGATGCGGATATTGATCCGAA
>JABUQX010024056.1:20000-23061 GCA_015478945.1 Trachelipus rathkii
TCACCATTCAGCAACGGCAGCTGCAGAGCTTAAAACACAGATGCAGCTGAATGTCAAACAGCACTCATAAATTAATTCAAGACGTTTCTACACGCTGGAACAGAACTTATAGTATGCTTAAAAGATTGTTTGAACAAAATTCCCCCTATCCATATACGCTGCGAATGCAATCAGAAAATGTTGACTGATTTTCAGTGGCAAAAATTATTCCATTTACTTGAGACATTTGACAACATCACTAAAACAAGCATTAAACGTGGTAACAGTCGCCAAAGTGATCCCTTCCATTTTTAGAGTAATAAATCTATTTTTAAATAAGGCAGATTAAAGCAAAAGCTTCAGTGGAATAATTACACTCGTTGAGGAGGAGTTAAGAAATCAGTAGAAAAAAGACTTTCCAAAGTTTCTATATGATAAATCTTTGTGTGTAGCTACTTTCTTAGATCTGCAATTCAAGATAATTTTTCAACATGAATCAGATGAATCAGTAAAAATATGGTCGTTGAGGCATGGGAATGAAAATTTAGCTTCTGACTCTTCTGCTGACGATGATTCGCGTAGTGGGGGAAGTGAAGCTGAAGGTTCCATTTCACTTCTTTAATGGATTGTTTAAAGTGGCATCAAAATCATGTCATACAGAAAAAGTGGTGAAAAGACGTCAGCTATTCTTGACATGTGATTATTAATACATAAAAGTAAAGGCTAGATACGAAATTATCAAGAAATAAACAAATATATAAAGTTTGCCTACTTTGACCAGGGAAGACAATGATATTCCCTTCAATTGGTCAAAATAATGGAAATAGTTTTATGAATTTGAAAAAACTAGCAATAAAAAACCCCTTTCAGCTCCACTGTCATCAGTCGAAAGTGAAAAAATATTAAGAACAGGAGGAAATATTTGTGAAGCCACAAAAAATAGGTTATCCCCTGAAAATGGAGAACTGCTAATGTTCTGTCATTTTTAACCTTAGAGCTTATTCAAATAGAAGTTTAGTTTATTATCTTTAACTACGAAACTTTTCAATTTTCGGTTTAATTATTTTTAATATGTGAATGGTTTGCTATAGGTAAGATATAGTTATTTACTTTTGTTTTATTACTTTTTATATAACACTGGTAAACATGAAATTTCTTGGATGGGGTTTCGCAATTGATTATTGATGTGCTGATTCCAAAAATGTAATCGGTTTTTGCATATCACATCGCATTTGTGAGATATTGTGTGTAACACAGATTTGCAAAATTTTATGATTTTTACCTTTTTCAAGAGGGTCTATCACAATTATTGGGATATATATATATATATATATATATATATATATATATATATATATATATATATATATATATATATATATATATATAGAAGAGAAATATAAATATATATATATATGCTGCTATATATACTATATATATATTGGATATATGAAGGGAGAGAAACAAATTGCAATGATATGATACATGTCTTTGATAGATATATGTTAAACATATAATACAACTATGAATAAAGAGTAATATGGGACAACAATGAATGTAATAGGAATGGGTTTAGTTAATGTAAACATACCTACGATGGTAGTAACTTTCTCTTCGTAGACGATCTACTGTGCGTAGCGTCTGGAATATCCCTCATCAAGCTCCAACAATAGTCGGCCATCATATTGATATCCCACTTGCCTGGTAACGTCCTTCAATGAACTTTAGATCTTGATTTAAGCGTTCACCCTGCTCATCACTAACATCACCTAGGTTATCCGGAAATTTTCTTAGGTGAGAATTTAAGTAGTGCAACTTTATACTCATTCTACATCCATGAGAATGAAAACTGTCTAGCAGTTCCTGTACAATGTTAGTGGTTCTCGGCTTTCCTGTTCCCCAGAAAATTCTGTGCTACATCTGAAAAAACATTCCACGCTCTTGCCTCTAACACAGTCATTGTTGTAGCAAAGGCAGCATCACGGAGGAGTGTTCGTATTTGTGGGCCATCAAATATCCCAGCTTTTTTCTTCTCGTCACTCATACCAGGAAACGTTGAGCATATATATAGCGGAAGCATTCACCATCATGGTCCAGGGCCTTCACAAATTGTATCATGAAACAAAGTTTTATGTGTAGTGGAGGTAAGATGATGTTTTCTCTCTGTACAAGTGGTTCACGTACGATGTTCCTGTCACCTGGCGTCAAGGTTTCCCTCGGTGGCCATTCTCTTTTTTGGTCCAGTGATTCTTTGCCGCCCGGCTGTCCCAGCACTTTTAGGAAACGAAGGGGTGATTTGGTGGAACACCACTTTGCTGACGCCAGCGAGGGGGCAAATGTTTGCCATTTGAGGTCGACACATATTTACCATCCATGTAGCTCCTGATATTGTGGCCTCTCCAAACTGTCTTGATTTTGCATACTCTCTCTCATCCGTACCGAGTACCCTACTGGAACCGAAGCATTCCTGTTGCCGTTGTGTAACAACACACACTTTAAACTGCTCTTGGAAGTGTCAATAAACAGTCGCCACTCACCTGCATCGTATGCTGGGAGTCCCATAGCGAGTAGTAGCCTGCAACTTTACTGCAATACACAAGGTTACCATCTGACTGGAAGAGCCTCCGCAGCTCTGCTTCTCTGTTACGATAAAATGTTACTCTTGTGCCATGGTCAGTAGTCATTTTTCATTCTGACTTATCAAAAATAACAGCTCAGGACAACTTCGGCAAATACAACTCTCTTACAAGAAGATCGCTCAGTTCACCCTGGGTGAACAATGACGAACCATCCGACTGTATTTCAGATGGATGATAGACATCATCAGGTCATTGGCATCCATACATGTAGACGTACTAAAGTTACCACATGCTTCCCGAATATCGACCGTAGTAAACTTGATGCTACTGTAGATATAAGCGGAAGGTAAGTTATATACAGCCTACGTAGTGCGCACATGAATTTTGTCATTCCTAGGGAATATGCAAAAATAGGGATCCATGATTGCACGAAAACAGGATGTGATACAGCAAATCCGAGAATATATATGGAATCAGCACCACCGAATTACTATATATCTGCA
>JABUQX010024057.1:0-2500 GCA_015478945.1 Trachelipus rathkii
AAGAGAGAATGGTGGCGAAGAGGGAGCCTGTTTGGTGAATAGGAGAGATAGGTGAGAAAACAATGAAAAGCGTATTGCTTTAAAATATTCAAGGGTAGTAATAGGGAGGACGATTTAGAAAATTATAGGAAAAATAGAAATGAACTTGAACAGTCAATAAGAAAGGCAAATAGAGTGGCAGAAATTATTTTAGCAAGGAATAGTAATAAGGATTCAAAGAAGTTTTTTAACTTTTTATAAATTTAAAAGTAAGAATGGGACAATTGGTCCAATTAAAATTTATAAAATAAGCTTTTAAATTTAGTATTATTAAATTAATAAGAAGTTGGTCAACATTTTCAATGCTTATTTTGCGTCAATGTTTACTGAGGAAAGATTGGTTAATAGTTTAGAGACTAATAGTTCTGGCACACATGTAATAAATAAACGTAATTTACGGAATTTGAAGTGGAGGTAAAAGAAATTAAATCTTTATTGGACCACATTCACCCAAGTAAAGCTGCAAGTCCTGATGGTATATATGGTAGGATTATTTAGGAGGGTAGTAGCAGCATTGCAAAGGCACTATTTGATTTTAAGCGATCTATAATATTTGGCGAGGTACCAGGAGACTGGAAAACAGCATATGTTGTGCCTATTTATAAGAAAGGTAGTAAGGAAGATTTGGGAAATTATAGGCAATAAGCTTAACATCTCTGGTTGTGAAAGTTTTGAAAAAGTTACTGAAACGTTATATAGAGAAATTTTTGGAAGATAACAAGATATTGTATGACTCCCAGCATGGTTTTGAAATGGGTAGTCAGATAAACCTTTCAGAATTTATGGAATACATTACTGACTGCATTGACCGAGGAGATGCAGTTGATATTATATATTTAGACCTCAGCAAAACTTTTGATAAGGTTCCCCACATAGGGTGGATAAAAAAAGTTATTGCAATGTGTATATATAGGTTTAGTGGTACATGGTTGAATTAAAGAGTGGTTGTGGAATAGAAAACAGTGTGTACAACTAAATGGCAATAAATCATCATGAGAAATAATGAAGAGTGATGTCCCACAGGGTATTGTTCCTCATATATAGACCAGGGACTTAAATGTACGGTTTCTAAGTTTTCAAATGATACCAAAGTGGCTACCTCAGTAAGAAAGTGATGGATGTATAAAGATTCAAAATGATCTTCTTAGGTTTGGGCAGATAAGTGGCAAATGAATTTTAATAGTAAAAAGTGTAAGGTTCTTCACCTAGTTACTCAAATAAAAGTTTTAACTATGAAATGAATGGGGATTGACGAGTCTGTTGACCAAGAAAAAGATTTAGTCATTGATTAGGTTGCCACTTTTGGGTTAGGTTAAGTTTTGATAGGTATTCCACAGTGTAGTAGCTATTGATATGTTTGAAGCCTTACTTAGGTTACTCAAAGATGAGGGTTACTAACTACTGGATATCAGTAAAGTACTTTAGCTATAAGCCAAAAAAATTTACTTAAGGTTTACAGACATACTTTCATAATTTTTTTTTTTAAATATAAAATGTTATTTTTCACATAACACTTCTTACTACTACTACTTAAACTTTTTATACTATATAATTCTCTCTAGGAGCAAACTCTACTTCTTGTTAATACTTTCAGTCAACTTTAACCGAAATAGCTTTTCCATTGGAGGTATGAATGTCTGTCACCAGTAAAAAGGTTTTAATTTTAGATTATTCATGACCCACCCTCCTAAATTTTTTTAAATTTTCTTTAGCATCACCATCTCCCAATCATACTCCATGGAAATAAACAATATCCCAACATGCTGTAAAAAAAATATTTGTTTGATGTGACAATGTATTCTATTTTGTAACTCAATATTATTCAACCCAGTTTTGCTTGAAATTAAACTTAATTTTTTTTTTTAAATAAACTGCCCACAAACTCTATCAGAAAAGAAAAGCAATAGGTTTATTAAAAAAATTATTTGATGATAGGTAAATGTGAATCTATTTTGCAAAAAGCTTAATGATTTACATCGCATGTTTAACCATAACTTAGTAGATAAATTACTTTATTTATGAAAGCCTTAAAATATTTCACATTAAAAAAAAAAACTGGGAAAATGTATTTTTAATTACTAAAAATCACCATTCAAAACGATATTCTTTATTCACCCCTTCTTGATGAGTTAAAATATCGCTACTAAATATGTTATATTGTATTTTAAATTATTATCAAGGCTAAAACTTTGCAAACAAATAGATCTCTTACCTTACAAACTTTCACTAACTTTGATTGGAGGCCTACTAAAGAAAATAATTTTGGACCTCCACACTAGCAAATCAATTATAAATGTTTGTATCTGGAATTCAAATTTAAAAAAATTATAAAATTTTTTAAAAAGATTATGGCAAGTTTATATATATATATATATATATATATATATATATATATATATATATATATATATATATATATATATATATATATAATATTATATATATATTATATATATATATA
>JABUQX010024057.1:12500-15000 GCA_015478945.1 Trachelipus rathkii
TTAACCTAACCCAAAAGTGGCAACCTAATCAATGACTAAATCTTTTTCTTGGTCAACAGACTCGTCAATCCCCATTCATTTCATAGTTTAAACTTTTATTTGAGTAACTAGGTGAAGAACCTTACACTTTTTACTCATTAAAATCAATTTGCCACTTACTGCCACCTAAAAGATCATTTTGATCTTTAATACTCGCATCACTTATTGTCCTTCTGAGGTACCACTTTGGTTATCATTTGAAACTTAGAAACCGTACATTTAAGTCCCTGGTCTATATATGAGGAACAATAGTAGCCTCAGCATGTAACCCTGTGGGACATCACTCATTATTTCTCATGATGATTTATTGCCATTTAATGTTGTACACACTGTTTTCTTTTCACAACCACTCTTTAATTCAACCATGTACCACCACTAAACCTATATATACACATTGCAATAATTTTATCCCACTTATGTGGGAACCTCTCAAAAGTTTTGGTGAGGTCTAAATATATAATAATCAACTGCATCTCCTCGGTCATGCAGTCAGTAATGTAATTCCATAAATTCTGAAAGGTTTAATCTGAACATCATACTCATTCAAAACCATGCTGGGAAGTCCTACAATATCTTGTTAGTCTTCCAAAATTCTCTATATAACGTTTCAGTTAATTTTTTCAAAACTTTTCACACCAGAGATGTTGAAGCTTATTGCCTATAATTTCCCAAATCTTCCTTACTACCTTTCTTATAAATAGGCAACAACAATATGCTGTTTATTATCCAGTCTCCTGGTACCTCACAAATGTGTATAGATCGCATAAAATCAATAGTGCCCTTTGCAAATGCTGCTACTACCTCTCCTAAATAATCCTACCATTAATATACTATTCAGGACTTGCAGCTATTACTTGGGTCAACTGTGGTCCAATAAAGATTAATTTCTTTACTCCACTTCAAATTCCGTAAATTACGTTTATTTATTACATGTGTGCAACTATTAGTCTCTAAACTATTAACCATTCTTTCCTCAGTAACATTGACGCAAATAAGCATTGGAAGAATGGGTTGACTCAACCTTCTATTAATTTAATAATACTAATTATTAATAATATTGAAATTAACGGTAGCTAAATTTTATAAATTTCTTAATTGGACGGCAATTTGTCCCATTCTTACGTTTTAAATTATAAAAAGTATAAAAAACTTCTTTGGAATCCTTATTACTATTCCTGTCAAATGAATTTCTGCGCACTTCTATTTGCCTTTTCTTATTGACTGTTCAAGTTCATTTCTATTTTTTCCTCAATAATTTTCTAATCGTCCTCCTATTACTTACCCTTGAATATTTTAAAGGCAATACGCTTTTCATTGTTTTTCTCACCTATCTCTCTAATTCCACACAAACAGCTCTCCTCTTCGCCACCAATGGGTTTACCTTTAAAAGTATACTGACTGAATATTCATCAAAATTTGCTTAAAATGTTCCACATGATAAAACAGTTTTGTCTTTAAACTCTCTATCCCAGTACAATTATATTAGCATATCTCGAAATTTTGGGTTAAATCGCCCATTTCGGGAAAATCTAAGAATCTTTTCCTTATTAGCTTGCCAATTTGGGCCCAGATACCACATTCATGTTAAATCTAATTATATTATGGTCACTAAGTCCTACATTCTCCTCAACTCTAACCTCATCCATCATAACCTTCCATCATTAGTTACATTACGAAGTCCAAACATTGCATCGGCGTCTTGTTAGGTTCATGGACTTCTGCTCAAAAAGTAGTATACAATTTGGTAAAATACAGAACTAGCTATGGTTCATATTAGACATAGGAATCCCATTGAATGTGGAATATTAAATCACGCTCTTTAGACTAACTTTTTCTTATTGTGGCTTGTTGTCTCTCGATTTTTTTCATCATTTCAAGCGTCTAATTCTGGCTCTGGCAGGTCTTTAAATACCCTTATCTGGATGATTTATTGCTTACATAAGGATAGTCTACCATACACGATTTCAACATCATGATTATTTAAATGTCCGGTCATTAACCACAGATTGAATATGCTTTTAACATAAAGCTCACACCACCACCAACCATCTTTTTTATCCTGGTATATGAAATAAAGTTGAATAATCTGTCTATATTTCGATGTTCCTGAAAGGATCTCCATGTAATTTTTCATTAATCCAGCTTGCAGTTTGCAATTAATGTCTAGATTCTCTTTTATGGTATAACTAATCAGCTTCAAATCTTTTTTTATTTTAAGGCTATGAGCATTTGGTGTAGAAGCCATTTGATAATCGAAATGGCTGTTACTTTAATTGTTATCTTATATTTGAGCTATCAACGTTAGTTTTATTTATCTCACCAACACTTTTAACAGTTACTATAGTTTATGTTAATTGGGTAACGGAAAAAGTTATTTAATGGTAGAATAATTATACATATTGTAGATAAGATACAAGGCTTCATACAGTGAGAAATAGGGATTGATTTCTGCCATAAATTT
>JABUQX010024057.1:20000-25000 GCA_015478945.1 Trachelipus rathkii
CAATGTAAGGGTTCCATCCCCTGGCCCAGGTGGGCCACACCCATACCCCCTCACAAAAACCAGCCATTCTCTCCTATTAATGCACCTTTATTTCCGGGCCTTTGCCATACCAAATCACATTTCTCTCCTTCAGACACTCGTTTTCTGACTCAATAACACTTTTCTTCCGGTCTCCCAGCCGGTCGTTTTCCAACACACTCGCCACTATACATCCGCTTAACCGACTATCATTAATCCTTTCCACATGACCAAAACTATCTCAACATCTTTCATTTATTCTCTCGTTTCCTCCTTTCCTTCACACCACACAACTCTAATACGTTCTGTCCTCATATTTTTAAATCAATTCTCTCACACTAGCACGCCTTCTAAGAATTGTCCATTTCTGAACACATTGAACTTTAGATTCTTACTTTTATTTCAGACCATAGTCTCAACTACTATACAATAACAAGTACAACATACCCTCTGCAGATCTTTGCCATCAAGACTTAGTTCCCTTTACATTCACCACGATTTAATTTGCACCAGCCCACCTTCCGCCATTTCACCAAATTTCACCACTACACTCCGCAACATTCGTCTTCACATCAACTATAATACCTAATAATTTAAACTTTAAAACTCATACACTTGTTCAGCTGCTCATCATCTAGCATAACTGACACTGAGGGGACTGTCCTCACGTCACAATCCATACCTTACTCTTATCACGTTTACTTTCAAACCCCTCCTTTTATTACACACTCCTGCCAATTCTCTAACAATCCTCTAAACTCTCAGATCGCTCCACACAAACTAAATCATCCGCCATAATAAATTAGGTAGGGCACCCTCACTCATCTCCATTCTCCACTTCTAAGTAGCCATTTCCTGCCACCTTCCCCATCCTTTATTCTTTCAACTCCCACTCAAACAAATTGAATAAGCCAAAGAGACATAACACAAACCTGCTCACTCCACTATTAAATATTAAACCAATCCACTTTTGACACCTATTTATTCTTACACACACCTCACTACGTCATACATACTTTTTTGATTCCACTTCAGAAGCCTATCCACCAAACACTATATAATTCATTAAAACTGCCATAGAGTTCCCATACTATCATACGCCTGTTGCAAAATCCATAAAACCTAAACATTCTTCCCATTCTTCTCATTTTCCTCAATCTTCCCATTCAATGTAAAGATTGATCCACACATCCTCTAACCACTTCTAAACGCACCTTGTTCTTCACAATCATTCCTTCAGTCACTCGACGCACTCTTTTCACCAAAATACCCATATATCTTCCCTACACACTCAATAAACTAATTCCCCTTAATTTTCTAAAGTTCCCTTTATCTCCCTTACCTTATACTAAGGGTAGCTATTCTGCTCTCTCTTCCAAATCTCTCGAACTATATACAACAACTTCCAGATCCAATCACTCACTCATCTCGCCTCCGTCTTTGATCATCTTCACCATAATTTCATCTTATACCTGTAGATTTTACCATTCTTCACTTTCTCACTCTACCCTTACCCATTACCTCCTTGCTAATAAACTCATCCCAAATCCTATTCCTTCTTGCAACCATCAAGAACCACACCATTCACTATCACTCTTCTTCATTTACTTGCCAAATATTATATCAGATTTTCGAAATGTTCTTTCCACACTCCTCTCATTCTTATCTTTCGCGCTCCTTCAGAAGAGCTTACTATTCTGTAAGTCCCCATGTCATCTTCTTCCAAACTGTTCATTTACTCTTCTTTTCCCTACGTATGCACCTTTTAGTATTCTTTTTTCCTCTTTATATAATTCCAAGTATAGCATCTTTTCTTTTGAAACTTCATCATTTGCTTTCAGTAGTACATTCACCACGCTTCTTTTTTTACTTTTAACCGCTTGCATCACCTCTTCATTCCACCACTTACTGTTAAACATTCTTGCTTCCTACTTTAGCACATCCACATACTTCTACATTTGCAGTGCTAACAATTGCTTCCTTCATTTGCCTCAAGATTTGTTCAGTTTTCAACTTGTTTCACATTCCAACTGATTTACTTGCAGAGCGCTCTTTATATAACTTATTCTATTACCATTTCTTTGTTCACTTAACTTCTCACTCTTAATTTACCCACTTCCTTCCTATCACTTCCCTCCATCCAAGCCCCCCACTAAACTTAATTTTACAATATAGAACAACATAATGATCCGTATATCCCATTCCTAAACCCCTCCCTGATATTTAAAATCCAACACATACTTCAACATCTCATCTTCACCAAACCCCTACCAAAAAAATAAAATTTCCAATTCCTAAAACCTTTTTTTTTTTTCACATACATACTTTTAAACCTACACCATACTTCTAGATACTTATGGATACTCTTTTGTTTAAAGAAAGTTTCACTTACACACCATACCTCTCTCCCACGAAATCAATCACCTTCCTAACATTCTCATTTCTCCCGACACCCCAAAACTACCTGCTATACCAATCCCTTTTTTGATCACCTATCAACCATTCAGGTCCCGCCCAACACTATCAATCTGAAAACTCTACTCACCTATCCACATCATCAGATTATCCCCAAAGAATCGTACTCTTCAACGTTTCCCTCACGATGACCATACGTCCACAACCACAGCATACCTTGAGAACCTTTTCAACTTCAATTTACCATCTAAAATTCCTAGGACCACCTATAACAAGTCTAAACCATGCTTCTGTACACAAGTCACTCATCAAAATTGCAAACTCTTCCTCTCCCCCTCTCATTCCTTTTCACACCAGTATACACAATATTCACACCACACACCACTCATTTTCACCGTTTCCTTTCATCTATGTTTCAGTCACAGCGAGCCAAATCGAATTTTCCTTTTAAATAACATCCATCAACCTCTCTCCTTTTCTCCTCAACATTTATTCCTCTGACATTCCATGTACCAATACGATTCAATAATTTCGCCGAAAATTAGAAGACCGTTTACGGCGATCACGACCATCTCCGAGGCATCATCAGCATTCCCAGCAAGAGATAGGTGGTAGTGGGTAGCCAAACCCAACTTACCCCGTCCTTAGTCGCCTCGACACAGCCAGAACATACGATGTGGGCAATTCTTTTCTCCCCGACGACCAGGGTATAAGTAGTAGGGATGTCGTAAGATGTTTATCTAGAAGAGGGGTGAGGACGTTAAGTATGTGCATATGATATGTGGATAAATGGTGGTCAGTAAGATTTGCCTGGTGGATGAGTGTGTAAAGAATATGAAAGCAAAAGAGAAAGGCGAACCATTAAAAATGGGAGGTAATTTCATCGCTTCGAGTATGTGTATACTCCCTCTCTAACACACACACACACAGCACACATATATATATATATATATATATATATATACTTATTTATATTATATATAATATATATATATATATATATATATATATATATAATATATATCATATATATATTATATATATATATATATTAATATATATATTATATATATATATATATTACACTTATATAACCTTTGGATATCAATTGTAAATAAATTACATCTGCAGGTTTTTGACAATTGTATTAACTTCAATTTGGTTATTTGACCGCTATTTAAGTACTGTGGCCAAGTTTACGCTTCTTATCGTAGGAAAGATTTATATTATGGAGAATGCAGAACACATCTACTAGAACGGCCTATGGCTATGAAAATAATTTTATGACGCGAGACCAAAGCAATCGAGGATGTTTTCAGTGATAAAGTAATTTTTTAAAGTTAATTTGGTTCAGGTTTGTAAAATTATTTCCAGTGAGACACGGTGTTGAGCTATGTCCTTTTATTTAGACCACATTTTATTGTAAATGATTAGTTTATACTCGTAATCACAAGGTTTCATGTTTGCTTAAGTAAGTATGGAATCATTTTTTTTTTCGTATTTTTAGTTATCCCATCTCGGGGCGTAAAATACCAATAGAAGTGTCAAAGTTAAAGTCCATACACACAAAAACTACTACGTGGGCAAAATGCTATGAACTTGTTGGACCATCTTCAAATTAAGATTAACTAATGCCAGAAGTATGTGATTGAACGGCATCAGAAAAGTTAAAAAATTTCTTCTTTGCTTCCAAAAGGAGCTTGAAGGCACTGGGCCTTCGCAGGAGAAGCTAAAGATGGAGTGTTTTCACTTTTATTTTCTATATCAGAAGGCAAGACAAGTAAAGTTGCAAGAAACCTAATAAAAATATATAAATATAAACAATATATGATAATAAAAAATAACAAAATAATAATAATAATGAATTTTCATAAAAAAAATATAATTTATTAATTGCTAAGAAAATTTTTTCGATAGGGGTGGAGCAATTTACAGTATTTGAAACTTAACACTTAAACTGTTCTAAGAAAAAGTAAAACTGTTTAAATTTTTATATACTGTGACGCTTATTGTAATTTTTCATTCACTGAAGCCTAATAGCACTTTAAATTGGAAAAACACTTTACTAAAATTACGAACGCACAAATATATTAAAGCTAAAACCTAAAAAAAATTATGGAAGAAAAACCCTAGAAAAATTCACAAAACACTTCAGACACAAATCACAAAAAGGTCGATGACGTCGGAAGCGAGACTAAAAAAAATTGGAGCACAGCAAAGAAAACGAGAAGAACGAAGGTTGCTTGATGGAAGTTCTGAGCGGAGTGAAAGAAAACGAGGGAAGACGAAACCTATAAACACAAGCATTAACCGAAAACTATTTCAGACTCTTCTATTTAGGGAAAAACTTAAGTAACAGAAAACCGAGAGTTAAGTCCATAGAGACTAAAGTCGAATGCGCTAAAAAAATAGACTGTTGATAAAGACGAAAATTGTTTAAAGGCATAAAATTCGGATGTCGTTAAAGGTAAAATTTGTTTGATCAAGGCATAAGGCAAAAGTAGCCTAAAACGGACGGATCAGAAGAAAGGAGAGAGAGAGACTACAAGTTTGTCTTTACCGAATCA
>JABUQX010024058.1:0-7500 GCA_015478945.1 Trachelipus rathkii
GAAATTGAACAAGTTGAAAACTGAACAAATTCTTCAAGTTAATGACGAAAGCATGTTGTTGCAGTGCAAAGGAAATATTGTGGATGTGCTAAATAGGAAAGTAAGAAATAGTAATAGTGAGTTATTGAATGAGGACAGGTGATGCCAAGTGTTAAAATAAAACGAAGGCATGGTTGAATGTAAAAAGCCAATGATGAAAGTTTTCAAAAGAAAGATTTTTGAATTATAAAAGGAGGAAAAAAAATACTAAAAGTGCATACGTTGTTAATATGGAAGGAGGAATTGAATAGGGACATACAAGGGAATAGGTAGCTCTTCTGGAAGGAAGCGCGAAATTTTAAGAATGAGAATAATCTGATTAGAATAATGAATAGTGATGGTGCTTTCTTAACTGATGAAATGGATGTGAGGAGAATGTGGAAAGAACACTTCGAAATTCTGCATAACATTGGTAGTAATGGAAGTGAGTGATAGTGAATGTGTGTTTGTTTGAGGTGCTAGAAGGAATAGATATTTTGGGATGAGCACAGTAGGAGAGGTAATAGGTAGAGTGAAAGTTAAAGAATGATTAAATTAAAGGTATAGATGAAAATTACTGGATATGATCAAGAATGGAGCGAGATGTGATTGTTTGGATTTTTGGAAATTGTTGTAACAAAGCGTTTAAGAGGAATATAGTTCCGAGTTGGAAGAGAGGCAAAAAATAGTTCCCTTACTATAAGGGTAAGGAGGAGATAAGGGTAAACTGTAGGAATTACGAGGGTAATTACGTTTATTAGAGTGTTGTAGGGAAGATAATATGCTGATTTTGGTTGATAGAAGTGCGGCGAGTGACTGCATGGAAAGAACAAGTGAAGAAAAATTACCTAGGACAATTGCTACGGGAAAGTTGACAAGTCCTTAAGTAGGCGGGACTATTCGAGTCATTCCAGGCAGTAATAAAATGAAGTTTGACTAAAATTAAAAGCAAAATGAAAGACATCTTGGACCAAAGAAATTATTGTTCGGAGCAACGATTTATAACTTAACGAATTTAAATTATATAAATAAATTACTGACCTCTATTATTATTAATTTGCCAAGGGAAAATATATATTATTTGGGTAGGGAGTATTTATGCATACATTTTTAGAAATAGGTTGAGTAATAGGATAGTATTAGATTTAATAAAACTAATATTTATTATTTTATATTCGTTATTATTTATATAAGCAAACCTACAACTTGCGATTTGTCCCTTATATCCTTGTCTTTATGTCAGTATCATCATTCTGGAACCTTTCAGAAGAAACCTTGACCGAAGGTAAAAATATACGGAAAGATTCAAGCATATAACAATATTATACATAAAAAATTATTACCAGCATATTTAATTTAAAGACTGTTCGTTATCAATGACGGAATCTTTATCAAATCTTATCAATTTAGTGAAACCAAAAATAATTCCGTTTTAAATATTGGCAATATGCGAGAGAGTGTCAAACAAAAATTTATTTTCTTAAAAATATAATTATCACAATAATTTCAATATCACAGTTAAATAAACTAATCCTTATCTTGTTAGTACTTAAATTTTTATAAAATCGATTTTTGAGAGTGCTGGAAACCATGCTGGTAGGCATAGTTAAGATTCGTTCTGAGAAGTTGATATAAGTAGTGTGAGTGTGTTGTTCCTATCGCTGGGAAGTTGTGTGGGAAATTCTAATTGATTTTTCGTTGCGCGTCTTAAGAGGGGAATTTGATCGACTGTGGGGGAGAACGTCAATATCAGTGTCATATGTAAATCCTAATATTTTTGGGGTTTGTTTAATGGAAGGGGTTGTTGTTTCCAAGTCATTATGGGATGTAGGAGGATTGGTTGTCGTGGTCAGTGGTTAAAAGGTGATGCGAGGATTAAAGGGCGTATTGCGGTCATTCTGTTGGAGATTAACAATTTTCTAAGTAGATGTAATATTCTGGGGTATCGTTTGTGTGGCTTGTATTTCGTCTGGGTGTTGGGAAATTAAGAACTGATGTCGTCCTGCATAAGTAATAAGTTTTGGTGGCATTAGTGGGATTTGGGGTATGCAGATCTGCAGTGAAAAGGTTGAATAAAAATGGAGAGAATGGCTCCCTGTGTGACGCCATTTTGTAATTTAATAGAATGGGAAAGGTTGTTTTTGGATAAGACTTTTGCAAAACGGTTGGGAGGAAATTGGAAAGCCATTTTTTTCATTATTTCTAGGAAGGGAGTGGAGGATTTTTTGAATTATGACGTGTATGGGAACGGTGTCGAATGCTTGTTTATGTCCTATTACGTTTTATATATATTATATATATATATATATATTATATATATAATATATATTATATATAATATATATATACTATATTATATTATATATATATATATACTATATATATATATATAAATATATATATTATATATATATATTATATATATATATATATATATATATATATATATATATATATATATATAATATATATATTTATATATATATATATATATAATATATATATATATATATATATATATATATAATATATATATATATATATATATATATATATATATATATATAAATATATATATTATACTTATATATTATATATATAGTTATATAAATATATATATATATATATATAATATATATATATATATATATATATATATATATAGATATATATTGCATATTTATATATGTATGTATATGTAGGGTCTTTGGTTTGGTATTGCTTTATCTTTCTTCTTACCTTGAGCGTTACGCCTAATTAATGGACGCTAATCTTCTATCTGCAACTTACTTCAATTAGAGATCTAAAGGAGTCTGTGACCTGGCTGAACCGTAACTCTCCTGTGATTCAATCAAAAAATGTACTTTTCGTTATTACTCTAAATTGTTTAGAAAAATTCCTCCCTACATCATGGATGTAATTTTGTTTTCGAAATATCCGAAAAAGTTTTAAAGTTACAGTATTTTTTATAGGTGTGTCGAAACTTGAAAAATTCCATTTCCAAGGTTCGAAATTGCAATTCAACTTTTAGGATCATTTTTAGGTCTTTATTCACATTTTAATATAAATTTACACTTCCTTTTCGCCAAAAAACACAACCAAGCTCAGGCTCTTTTCTGTCAATCATACTAAATGTAGTCGATCTGAAGCCGGAGCCGGAGCCGGAGCCGGAGCCGGAGCCGGAGCCGGAGCCGGAGCCGGAGCCGGAGCCGGAGCCGGAGCCGGAGCCGGAACCGGAGCCGAGCCGGAACCAAAATTATAATTAATTATTTTTTGAAGAAATTATTGTTTTTACAAGGTAAAAATACTTCTGCAAGCCGGAGGCTAAACTTTTCTGAAATGGGTAGATATCTGATGTGATAGGTGTCGGAGTAAAGCCGGAATAGCTGGTTAGCTCAGAGCCGGTGAGCCGGAGCCGGAGTCGGAGCGGAGCTTAAAAACAATATTTTTTTATTAATTTTGCAGGTAAAAATAATTTTTCAAAGTTGGGGCTGAACAATTTTGAAAAGAGTCGGAGTCGGAGCCAGGCCGGAGCCGGTAAGCGTCGGGATCTTCTTGTCGGTAGCCGGAGCCCAAGTTAGTAATTTTTTTTAAAATGTTTTTGCAAGTAAAACTACTTCTGCAAAGTCCGGAGCTGAACTATTCTTTAATACAATCAGAGCTGAACCGGAGCCGGAGCTGGAACCGGAGCCAGAGTCAGAGTCGGAGCCGAAGGTGGAGCCAAAGTATAACTTTTTTTTTATAAAGAAAATGTTTTTGCAGGTAAAAATACTTCTGCAAAGTCGGAGCTGAACTATTCTGAAATGTGAAACGAAGTTCGGAGCTGAAGCCGGAGCTGGAGCCGGAGCGAGTCGAAGCCGTAGCCGGAGGCGGATTCTGGGAAAAACATTTTTTCCAGATTTTTTTTCAGATGAAAGTATCTACAGTGGAGCTTGAAAATTTTGAAAAGGATGCCGGCGGAGCCGAGCCGGGCCGGACCCGGAGCCGACCGGAGCCGGAGGTTAGGTTAAAAATTTGTTTTAAAGATTATTGTTTTTGTAGAAAATAATACTTTGCAAAGCGGCTGAGCTATCTGAAATTGTATATAACGAAGTCGGTAGCGAAGAGCCGGAGCCGGAGCCGAGCCGGAGCCGGAGCCACAAGCCGGAAGGCGGATCTGAAAAACAAATTTTTTTCAAGAAATTTTTTGTAGATGAAAGTAATTCAACAAAGTTTGAAATGAACAATTTTGAAAAGGAACATTGAGCCGGAGGGCCGAGGCGAGCCGGAGTAAAGTAGAAATTTGTTTAAAGAAATTGTTTTTGCAGGTTAAAATGCTTCTGTAAGTCGGAGCTGAAACTATTCTGAAATGGAACGAAGTCGAGCTGGAGTTCGGAGCCGGAGCGAGCGAGCCGTTAGCGGAGCTTGAAGAACAATTTTTTGCAGTTGAAAGTAATTCTTTAAAGTTGGAGCTGAACAATTTTGAAAAGGAGCTGGAGCCGGACCCGGAATCGGAGCCGGAACCGGAGTCGGAGCCAGAGCCGGAGCCGGAGACGGAGCATGAACGGAATCGGAGCCGGATCCGGAGCCGAAGCTGGAGCAGGAGCCGGAGCTGGAGCTAATTTTTTGGAAAGTAAAAATATTTCCGCAAAGTCGGAGCTCAACTATTTTGAAATAGATACGGAGTTGGTGCGGTGCGGTGCGAATAAAAACTGTTACTGCGGCTTGTGGTTCGCTTATTTAGGTGAGGTGAGGTGCGTAATATCTTTTACTTTCTGGAAAAAAAGAAAAAAAAATCATTCAAAATCTTTATAGGCGTTTTTCTCAAAATTCACTTTTTTTCCATATCAGCTGACAAAAAAATTCGCTAAAAAAAAAAAATCAATCTATTGCGTTAAAAATTTCCAGGACATTTATATACATATAGGAGAAGATTCGTACGAAGTTTTATTCAGATTGAAAAACGTGGGTTGGTGTCAGACAAGATTGAAGTGATGACCTTGAACTTTTTTTTTGAAATTATGAAATTCAAATTGAATATTTGAAGTTACCAATTTTTTTTTTATTGAATTTCAAAGGCAAATGATTATATCTTTTTGACCACACTTTATTCTAGAACTTTCGTGAAAAAAATATTAAAATATCTTAAAAAATAAAGTTTTTATATGGTTTTCAGTTGAAACAGTAAAAATTCAGAACTTGCCCACTCCCCCCCCCATAAATCCCAAACCAGCAAGTCTATTGAAACGAAATAAACAGAAATACATAAAGTAATAGTTCCTCAATAAATAAAAAGTTCTCATCTTCACTATGAAAGAAACTGTAATTTCTAGTGACAGACTCCCCTAAACAAAACTACTTTTTGAAAGGAATGGAAAGAAACACTTGACGTTTCTCTTTAATGCAAGAGTTTTACCTCAAAAGTTTATTCATACATAAAAATGCTGTGATCAAAAACAGTTTTTCAAAAATATCTTCAGAGAAATAACACAATGTTATGTGACAACAAAATATAATAGTATAAAAAAGACCATTAAAAATCCATAAACAACAAAATCGAACCTCATCCCTTCGAATCGAACCTAAACATATTATCCAACCAATTCTTAATCAACGCAATTCAACCCAATCTCAAAACAACTATATCGGGGAAACCTGTATAAACATAGATTAATTAATTGTAAAAGGCTACCAATCAATATCAGATATAATGTTAAGGAAATGATATATGAAGTCAATGGAGGCATTAATTACTTTAACAATTATATGGTTACAAAGTATTGAACAATATATTTGTCTCGGGGATGGAAGGTAATTTATTACAGTCAGTCTATTAATTGAAACATGGAAACGAGGAAATCTGTAGAAATTTTCCAGTTTACTCAGATAAACTTCTTGATTCATGCTTAACAATTTTAATATAAATCTTAACAAATATTCATTAAATAATCAGTTTAATAATTCATGAATAATTAATATAATCAAATAACCTGTATCTCTTAGTATATGTATCTCGGGCCTCTGGGAAGTTTATCCATGGCAGCAACACAAAGTGTGCTTTTAGGTCTTTTTACAAAACTCTGGAAAAAGAAATACCTCGATTTATATAAGCTCTCGTATGTCGTCTAGATCTAAGTGCATATATATATAGTATATATAAATATATATATATTATATACTAATTATATATATATATATATAATATATATATATACTAATATATATTATATGGTATTATATATATATGGAGGTTATATATATACTATATATATATATATTTATATAATATATATATTATATATATATATATATTATTAATTATATATATATATATTATATATATATATTATATATATATATATATTATATATATTATAATATATTATATATAATATTTATATATATATATATAATATATACTATTATTATACAACGTATAATACAATATATATATATTGTATATACAGACATACAGATAGACATACACGATATGTCTGCTATATGGTAAACGGAGTTGAGCCTCGCTCTTAATTTCACTGAAAGAACTTTACTTCTTTTTTCCTGGGTAGTCTCTTTTATCCACTCTGATTCAAACAACTCTTTTATCACATTTATATCACATCTTAACCCGACCGCTCTCCAGGAACAAGTAACAAGTTTCGTCTTTAGTTCGATCAACAAAGCCCCTTGTTTTTGTCTTTAAGACTGCAAACTTGCAGATCGTGCCGATGGAGTAAACAACGTTCTTTTCTCACGCAAGAAAAGATTATTGAAAACTGGACTTTATTGAAAAGGAAGTAAGAAGGATTACAGCAAGTATTAGCTGTCGCTAAGAAGAAAACCATTTGCATAGAGGAAATAGTTAAAGCTTGAATCACGATGTGGATCGTGGGAAATATCCAAATAAGGCTAGGTTTTGAAACCTGTAATGCCCAAAACATCGAAGGGAAGGAATGCAATGGTGTGACTCATTATACATACTCGAACTTGTTCGAGTATTGCTTAAATTCAATATTATATATATATATAATATATATATATATATATATATATATATATATATATATATATATATAATCTTTCAAGTGACCTCACAACAACGATACATAGCAGAGAAATAAAAAATTTCCATTTTGTAATTTTTTTTAATTATATTTGAACAGTTATTTAGAAAATAACATAATTAATATATTTCGAAGATAAAATAGTGGTTCTAAAACTTAAAAAACATTAAAAAATACATTTTTAAAGATTTCATGTGACGTCACAAACTCAAAAAATAAAAAATCATATGAAAAATTGTGTTTTATGTGTTTTTAAATATAAAATAGATTCCTAATAGCAACAAAGGGTTTTAATCATTCATAATATACAGAAAAGTGATAATAGCTTTCTAGAAAATAGTATATATATATATATATATATATATATATATATAATATAAATAATTTAAATATTTATATATATATATATATAATATATATATATATTATATAATATAAT
>JABUQX010024058.1:15000-17500 GCA_015478945.1 Trachelipus rathkii
GCTCTTGCAAATCCACAAAGCAACCTAGGGCTTGTCAATAACTTATAACTAAAAAATACCAATAATTATACACCAAAAAAATTATATATGATACCCAAATCATCCACATTACCTTAATAAACTAAGTTTATGGTCATACATGCGAAACATAAATAAATACTGTTAGTAAACCCCGGCCAATTTGGCCTTCGTCTATTATACTATATGATACACAACATCCATATTACCTATCCAACCCTTTCTTAAGTGTTGCAATAAGAATCACACTCAACAAGCTCCTGTGCACAAACCATTCAAAATTTAACAACCCTATTACTGAAAGAATGCTTTCTCACTTCTAAAATTATGCTTTTTTCTTAAATTTTCTTATATCCCCCCGTGTCTCCCGTCCGTGCTTCTATATTTAGAATTATTGTTTTTATGTATTATCAATAGATGTAAATTTTGTAGACTTGTATCAGGCCCCTCTGAGAAAGTCTTTCAGAGAAACATTAATTTAACTCCTTCAGCCTCTGTCATAGCTCACCCTCAAACCCAGAAGTCCTCCTAGTTGCTCACGTAGCACTCTCTCTACATATCTAAAGTTCTTCTCCTTAAATAAGTGGCCCAAACTTGTGAACAATGCTGTAATACTGGCCTAACATGGCTATTATAAAGTTTACTTATAGCTTCCTTGCTCTTGTAAAACAACATTGCGATTTATGATTGCCAGCATCTCATTGGCTTTATTTCTTGCTTATCAAACACTGATTAGGCTCCTTTCAAATTTACTGCTTATAATCACACCTAAATCTTTTTCTTGGTCCTCAGACCCAAGCCAATCACAATTCATACGATTATTAAAACTATTACTTTGAGTAACCTATGTGAAGAACCTTACACTTTTTACGATTAAAATTCATTTGCCCACTTATCTGCCCACCAAGAAGTTTATCAAGGTCATTTTGAATCTTTATACACCCTTCACTATTCCCCCCCCCCATACGTGAGTATTTCCAAGTTTGGTTCATAAACTGAGAAACCTTGCAGCTAAGTCTGGTCTAAATTCATTTATAGTATATATAATAATATAATATATATATATATATATATATATACTAATATATCTATATATAATTATATATAATATATATATACTATATATATATATATATATATATGAGAAATAACTAGTGTCCCTACACTGAAAACCTTTGGGACATCATTTCTTCACCTATTTCCCATGATGACTACTTACTGCCAGTTAGTGTACCCACACTGTTTTCTATTCCACAACCCCTCTTTAATCCAAACCATGTACCACTCCACGCCTATACACATTGCAATAGCTTTCTTCATTCAGCCTTATGTGTGGAACCTTATCAAAAGCTTTTCTAAAGTCTAAATATATAATATCAACTGGCTCCTCGGTCAATGCACTCAGTAATGTATTCCATAAATTCTTAAAGGTTTGTCTGACATGACCTATCTTTTTTAAACCGTGCATTGGAGTTCGTTACAATTACCTTTCGTATCTTCTAAATATTTATCAATACATGATCTTCAAGAAAACTTTTCCAAGAACTGTTTACAACCAAAGATGGTTAAGCTAACTGCCATACAAATTTCCCAATCTTCCTTACTATCTTCTGCTTATAATATGCAAAAACATTGCTGTTTTTCCAGGCATCTGACCGCACTAAATGTCAAGATCGCCTTAAAAAGTCAAATACAGAACATTTCAATGCTGGTACTACCTTTTTAGAATTCTATCATCAGGAACTGCAGCTTTACTTGGATCAATATGGTCCAGTAAAACGTTTATTATTCTTTTACCTCCAAATTCAAATTCCTTAAGTCTATTTTGTTACATGCATACAAGAACTATTAATCTCCAAACTATTATCTAAGCTTTCTTCAGGTATATCGAGATAAAGCTATAAATAAGTATTGAAATGTTAGACCAAACTCCTTATCTGAACTATTATAATTTTCTTCAATTTTAATTGAATTAATTGTTTTATTCTTACTCTTAAATATATAAAAGCTAAAAAACTTCTTCAGGTCCTTATTATTATTCCTTGCTAAATTAATTTCTGCCTCTCTCTTTGACCTTCTTATTTTTTCTATAGTTTTCTAAACCATTCTTCCTATTACTACCCTTGAATATATTAAAACATCTACGCTTTTTGTTAATTTTCTCTCTTATCTCTCTATTTCACCAAACAGGTTTTCTCATCATCACCCAAATGGGTTTATCTTTAAAACATACTGACTGAATATTCATTAAAATTTGCTTAAAATGTTCCTACATGAAAAAACAGTTTTGGCCTTTAAACTCTTTATAACAGTCAGTAATACTAAGCATGTCTCCAAGTTTGGTAAAATCGCCATTTCGGAAATCTAAGATCTTTTCATAATACTTTGTAATTTGGGCCCAGATATCACATTCTTATTAAAGCTAATTATATTATGGTCACTAAGTGCTAAACTCTCCTCAACTCTTACCTCATCCACCATA
>JABUQX010024058.1:22500-34007 GCA_015478945.1 Trachelipus rathkii
CAACACAAAATCCTCTTTGTGCCGGTATTCTGCCCTACTCCAACTTACAGGTCCTAAAAGAATCTCAACTGAGGATCACGGTTCGATGTATCCATCCCTGAGTCATTTTCCTCAGACGAGTTTGCTTGTGGGGTGTCCAACTCTAATTCTTCATTCTCGTGTTGGAAATATTGTAGCAAATAAGGAGGCGGATCTGCCCAAACTTTCAAATGTAAATAATACGCTTTTTCAGTCTTCCCTCCCCTCTCGATCTCATGCGTCATTCCATCGGATACAACTTTGGTGACTACATAGGGGCCTTCAAATCTTTCTCCCAAGTTCTTGTCTACGGACTACCTATCTACACTTATAATCTTCCATTTAATCTTTACTCCCACTGCATGAGGTAGCCAATTCGGGTGACTCTCTCTCCACTTTCCATGTTCTTCTCTTGGGATGGGGTAACATCCCCCTCTATCATGATGTTCTGTTATTAACTTCCCTGCTGGTGACATCCTAAGTTCAGTGTGCCTTGTGTTGTTATATATCAACACTACTCTCGGCAGAAAAATGTCCCTATCCAATTATTCAGCCACTAAATTCTTCACAAACTCTGCAAACGTTCTATTGACACGCTCCACTGCCACGTTACTTGCAGGTTTGTAAGGGCTACTATAAATGTCGCCAATCTTATAACTCCTCAGCTTCTATTCAAACTTCCTACTCCTGAACTCCACTCTATTATCAATCAATATCTTGTATGGTGCATATATAAAACTTGGTAATATGTGGTACTCAAGTGCATCCGTTACACTTTTCATCACCTTATCTTTCAGTGGTCTCACCATTGCCCACTTACTACTGTGATCATTTTCGACCAGGCATGCTACATTACCCAATCTTGTTTTAGACATGGACATATCGTCCACAGTGACCATCTCAAAATGGGTTCTTCACTTCAATTTTCCAGACTGGTGGGTATTTTACGGTATTGTGAATCTTCGGTAGTTGGCACTTCGGGCAAGTTCTACATACTTCCTGAGTCACTGTATGTATTTTCCAATTCCACACATATTTCACCAAGGCATCCAATAGTTTATACCGTTTTATGTACGCAAGATTTCTGTGAACTGTCACACTTACATGCACAAGTTGTTTGAACCCTACCACCGCACTACAATAACTTGTTCCAAGCTTCTTCCTTAAAATTCCTTTGTTTATAACAAAATCCTCTCTGTACCGATAAAATTCCTTTAGTAAAGGATCAGTCTTGTCAATCTCTTAGAGTTTTTATGGCTTCCAATCTATCTTGTAATTTCACAATCTCCTCTGGCGCTATCCCAGTAAATTGATCACTGTTTCTATTCACCGATTGGTTACTCACTGATACCGTTGTTACAAAAGTGTTAGTCACATTCTCAGAATCCCCACCATGCGAAATTATTCCTTCCCCGAAATCCGGAATCGCTTCAATTTCCACCAGATAATTCATGCCCAGCAGGAGACTGGCTGGAATATACGCGTCTTTGACGACCACTAACGGCAATATCATCTGCCGATATCTTGTGTTTATTGTAATTTCCACTGCCCTTGTGCATTCCACCTCCCAGGTGTCCACACCGTTAAGTGTTAACTCTACTGGTCATTCTCGCAGTATGTGTCAAAATTATGAAAGATCGTTTACAGCCACCTCTTATTTCAAAATGATTACTGCCCCAGTATCTAGAAAAGTACATTTTATCAACTCCTCTATGCACACCTCTTTCCAGGCGACCCCCTCAAAATGTGGTTACAGTTTAGTCTTAAATTGTTGCCTCTTTCCTTCATCAACAGATTTATCTCCAATTTGGCATCTTGGTGCTGACTCAAGTTAATTTCACCATCCTCACTTGCTTCTTCCTGAGGATATCCCCAATCGGTGCCCTGTTCATCATCCTCTTTAAGCTCTTCATCGTCATCTGAAATGAATGGGGTTTCTTCCGTCATGGTATTCCAGTTTGTTGGGGTGAATGTACCGTTGTCTTTTAAGGGATTAAAATGGCCTCTCCCAGTACCTGTAAGTGCACGTTGTCCAGGTGTTCTTCTCTCGCCCTTGGACCCATATAAGCCACTGAATAGCATGTTTCGTGATGGAGCCATATCTTCACTTTAAATATATAACTTTCTGTCAATAATACTTGCGGCATTGGCTCTCTTCCAGGTTCTTTTTCAGTGTTCCTAAGTAATTTAATGCTTTTGCCCGTTTCTCTATCCCGTATACCCTTCTTTCCAGAATGAGCTTATCCAACAATTTTTTCCGTAGGTTTTTAAAATTCCTGGGGACCCCTTCTAGGTGGGTTTACGGTACCATTCTTTTTCCTAATCTGGACTATTGGAAAACTCCACTCTGAAGAGCAGGGTTCAACAATATCTCTCAAGCACAGTTCCTTCACCTGGCTTTCTATATCGTCATTTGTTCTTTGGTCGAACTTTCTTGCTCTTTGGTAAATTGGGGTGTCATCATGTAGCTTGATTTTGCACGGAGTCATCGATGTCCTGCTCACATCGGCATCACTTCTGCTAAATGCTGATCGGTAGTTCCATAATGCTTCTATTATCTTCTCACGATGTTCAATTGTTAATTCCTCCATAAACTCTATTTCTTTACTCAATCTTTCTTTCGATCATTCTTGCTCTATGACTGGTTGTTCCTGTGGCTCATGTACTATAGTGTTCACTGTACACGTTTTCGTTTCGAATCTTATCAAATCACCCTCACCCACCATCAAGTGTGTTTTACCGAGGATCTCACCACTCCCTAAATATGTTCTCCCGGCTGTCAATTTCTTCACCAGCACTTCTCCTTGATTATCTTTCCATTTCACTAACCCCGGTAGTAGCCTGAATCTTTTATTATAACCCCTGTTATTATTTTCTTCCTTATTATCAATTAATAGTTTTCTGACCGTTCGTTTTCCCATTCTGTACCGCTTCTTGTTTTGATCCGCTCCGACTTCCAGCATGCCTTCACACGAACTCATCCATCTTCTGTGATGGCTGTACCTTCCACCACGTAAACTGGAAGTGCAGTCACAACCTGTACACAATTTCCAGGGCCATTTGGCAAATGTACATGTTCCGTAATGCCCATTTCACCATAACGCGTAAATGTTTTCTCTGCCACATTTAACTTGATTTGATTCTTCGTTAAGAAGGGCATTCCCAAGATGACGCCTTCCTTCCTTACTACGATGAAATCGAATCGGCTGTAATCAATTCCGTCAATTTTCACTCTCAAGGTAACAGTTCTCTGGGATTCTTTGCAGTGAGATGGGTCCCCAATGCCTCTCAGCTTCATTTTTCTGTTAACTCTCTCCGGATTCGAGATCTATTTTAGCTCATTTTCTCCAATAATACAGTACTGTGACCCCGAATCCATTATCGTAAGCGCCTCTTTGCCATCAAGCTGTACTTTAAACCGTAATAATGGTGTCAATTGAATACTGTCATCTCTACAATAATTGTTCCTACCATCAGCTCTGTATACCCCAGTCGTCACTTCATTTGTTGTAACATCTGTCTTCTTTCGCACTTTTGCTGGTCGCTGTTGTAAGAGGCTAAGGCCCGCCACAAACTCCTCCACTCCCGGATTTAGTATTAACCAGCCCAGATTAACCGGGATACTTTCTTGCGGGCAAATTACTGTGGCTGGCTCCGGCTCATTCCCGGTAATGGCGGAGCGGTCTCGTTTCCCGAGACTACTTGCTTTCTCTTCTTTTTCAATTCTTTCACTTCTGCTTTTATAGGACATGACTCCCTCAAATGCCCGCTTTCCTCGCACATGAAACATTTTTGTTTATTAACGCCGTGAGCCCTTGCATCGTTCTCAGTGTGCTCACCACTAACTCCTTGCTCTCCTTGCTGACGTCTGTCTCTGGTTCTGGTCTTCATCCCACAGTTGGCAAATGTGTGTTCACTACTTCCACACACCAAACAGCACCCTCTAAACCTCCAGCAGTCTCTTTTTATATGTCCCCTTTTGTTGCAGTGGTAGCAATTCCTACCTTGTTCCTCATACGGCCCAGTATTCCGGCTAGCGAATCCTCTATGTTCCCTCCCTTGAAAGGGTACCGGTCTACCGTACCGCATCTCGTCTACATATGTCGCCCATATTGGAATCGCGGGAGTTTTGGGTTTCCCATGTTCTTGCTCCTCAAGCTCGTCCTCCTCTTGAGCTCAATTGACTACGTCTTTCCATCTGATTTTTAAACTTTCATTTTCTCCTCTCATCCGGACTCTAAATCTCCTAGCCACTTTCTTCGGGAGACATTTTACAAACTGTTTTTTTCAACATTTCCTCGCCCCTTTGTTCCTCCCTTGTGGGTGCTTCGTATATCGTTTGCCATCTTTGGGCAAACTCTGCAAACTTTTCATTTTTCTTCATTTCTATCCTCCAGAATTCCCATTGTAAATCTAGAATCTCACTCCCTTTTTCCTCTTTGCAGCAGCTCCTCAATCTTGCTATTATTGTAACATAACTCATCTTGGCCCTGTAGATGTTATAATACGTCCGCAACGATGGACCCTCCAAAAGGTTCCGCAAGTCCACCACACAACGATTTTTGTTTCTCAATAATTGTTTCCTGGCATATCTCTCATAATTTTCGATGAAAGCATCGAAAGTTTGGACTTTCTCTTTTCAATATTTTACAGGGTTAACGTCTTTCACACTTGCCTAACTGAATGTTCTTAAGACCTCCAGGAGTTACCCAGCCAGGATGATGAGGACTATATTTACCGCCATATTTAGCACCATCCCCGCTTTTTCTAACAGCACTAGTTTCTTCAGCCACAGCTTTTCCCTTTTATCAAGTTCACTATCTACGGGGGCATCGCCTTCTGTAGCCGAACTCTCATCTGTAGTGTACTTCCTGGTTGTCCTTCTCTTCTTATTTCTTTTCTTTCTTACTTGTTCTTGATCACTTGCACTGTTGCTATCACTCCCACTTCTGATAGAAGTGCAATCCATTTCATCCGAGGTGGTGCGTCTGTACTTCAGTTCGTTTCGTACATTCGGCTTCTTTGTTATGCATTTCTTCTTGGTTGTTCGGTGTCGTATTTGGTTCTCCCATTTCTTTTCCATGTTTTGGCCCATATTAGGGCTCCCCTTTCTTGTCTCTGCCTCCTGACCTCGGCTTGTGCTGGCTTCCTTCATTTGTCATGCCTGGTTCAAACCTGCCACACTGTCTGCTGTGTTGTTAAAATCCAGGTCTTTTGTTTCTTCTGCTAATGATTCTCTCAACATTGTCAGAAGTTCTACTGAACTGAGTTTCTTTTGGGGTTTGTCACTTTTACTTTCGTCCCCGCTCCCCATCTTCATAAATTCTTAATGAGGCGGAAATATATAAATATGTAAAATAAAAAAAAACAAAGAACCAAAACGCCAATTCTGGAAACAATCCAATATTTGGCTCGGGCTGAGCCCAGTTTCACCACCTCTAAAAATGGACATAAAATTCGGAATTATTAGCCGATTTTGATCATATAAACACAGAACTGTAGCTTCCTTTGCCCTCTAAAACGTCGTTTTAGAGTGTTTTTCTGTCTATAGTCATTCTTTCATAATTTTCAATTTTTCAAAACCAATGTTTTTGACATTTCTCGTATCAACTTCCAGAATTTTTTTCGAAATGATTCAAACTTAAAATATGCATAGATGTGTCCATTACCTACAAAATGCACGTTGTTCTTTTTTGATTTTTGGAGTTTTGTGCTCAGCGTTGTTCAATTTCAAAACCCACTTTTTTTGGATTCTAAAATGTAAAATTGCGATAATTTTTTTTCTGTTCGTGCAAACTGGATGAATTTTTCAGAGCATATGTAATCCAGGGAGATGCACATTTTTTACTTAGGTAGTTTCTTTGTATATACATTCCATAGTTTTGGATTTGTTCTTGGAACAAATTTTCCAAAAAAAATTAAATCATTTTAATTTAATTGTTGACAAGTTATCTCACGTTAAGTTAGGTTGTGGAATCTTATATAATACGTAATTAAATAATTTAAAAAATATGAAATTCAAGGCATGAAAATAAAAACGGAATACAATGTTTGACGTCATAGAATAATATTACGTGCTTGACAAAACAGAATCATTCATGTAAATAAATGTTTCAACGCGGGTATGACTTGCTGATTGCCCCATCATACCTCTAGATCAGAGGTCCCCAAACTTTTTTGTCTCATAGACCACTTGCCATGTTTTTCGGTTTTGGGTAGACCCCCTTCTTACCTGATATTGAATATTTGCAAAAACTTTAAAAACACACATGTTGAGTTTTATGCATTTATTAATTAAATTGAAATTAAAGCGAACCAAATTAAAATTTAGTATCTGTTACATAAAATAACTAAGCAAAAAATAAAGGCTTTTAGTGGGAGGGATGAACCTGATGCTTTAATAATAAAATTTTCAACATTTGGGCATCTGTATTTATAGATATTAATCTCAAAAATACTCCTCCAACAAACTATCAGTTTGGTTTTTTTTTTTTTTTTTTTTTTTTTTTTTTTTTTTGCTAGGAGATTGGCAATCACGCTGAAACCCCCGTTCACTAGGTATAAGGATGGAAAAGCAATAAAAAACTATCTCGCGATACTCCATAATACGGGATAAATAACAGGCATGTCTTTTTGAAAGTCCAGAATTTCTGAATATCCATTTTTTTTTGAACTGTACCTAAAGTTCTTCGTTAGTGCTTATTCCGATCAGTTCCTCTTGTAATATGACATCCCTTTCTTATATGTCACCATATGGATTGATTAGCAACTGTGGTATTACCATAGTCAAAACATCTTCAAACCTAGTTTCAAAATCTGAATAGAGGGTATTTATATGTTTAACGGAGGTTGTTAGTATCTGTTACATAAAATAACTCAGCAAAAAATAAATGCTTTTAGTGGGAAGGATTAACCTGATGCCTTATTAGTAAAGTTTCAACATTTGACATCAATTTAGTTATGTTTAATATCAAATATCCTCGGTTAATGATGTCCAGTCTGTTTCTTTTTGCTTGCTAGGAGATTGGCAACCGCTCTGAAACCCCTTTCCACTAGGTTTATGGATGGTAAAGCAATTAAAAACTCTCTCGCGATACTCCATAATACGGGATAAGTAACAGGTGTCTTTTTGAAGCCAAAATTGCTGATATTCGTTTCTAAACTGTACCTAAAGTTCTACGTTTCAACCTACGTTCAACTTTTAAATGCCCTCTATTCAGATTTTGAAACTGGGTTTGAGGATGTTTTCACTATGGTAATACCACAGTGGATAATCAATCCATATGGTGACATTGAAGAAACGGATGTCATATTACAAGAGGAATTGATCGGAATAAGCACTAACGAAGAACTTTAGGTACAGTTTAGAAACGAATATCAGCAATTTTGGCTTCAAAAAGACATACCTGTTGCTTATCCCGTATTATGGAGTATCGCGAGCGAGTTTTTAATTGCTTTACCATCCATAAACCTAGTGGAAAGGGGTTTCAGAGCGGTTGCCAATCTCCTAGCAAGCAAAAAGAAACAGACTGGACATCATTAACCGAGGATATTTGATATTAAACATAACTAAATTGATGCCAAATGTTGAAACTTTACTAATAAGGCTTCAGGTTAATCCTTCCCACTAAAAGCATTTATTTTTTGCTGAGTTATTTTATGTAACAGATACTAACAACCTCCGTTAAACATATAAATACCCTCTATTCAGATTTTGAAACTAGGTTTGAAGATGTTTTGACTATGGTAATACCACAGTTGCTAATCAATCCATATGGTGACATATAAGAAAGGGATGTCATATTACAAGAGGAACTGATCGGAATAAGCACTAACGAAGAACTTTAGGTACAGTTTAGAAATGGATATCAGAAATTCTGACTTCAAAAAGACATGCCTGTTATTTATCCCGTATTATGGAGTATCGCGAGATAGTTTTTTATTGCTTTTCCATCCTTATACCTAGTGAAAGGGGGTTTCAGCGTGATTGCCAATCTCCTAGCAAAAAAAAAAAAAAAAAAAAAAAACCAGACGGGACCAACAATAAACAAGAGAGATTTGACAAATAAAAGCTAGTAAATTGATGCCCGCTTTTTGAAAATTATATTTTAAAGTCATCAGGTTCATCTTCCCACTAAAAGCCTTTATTTTTTGCTTAGTTATTTTATGTAAAGATACTAAATTTTAATTTGGTTCGCTTTAATTTCAATTTAATTAAATTAAATGCATAAAGCTCAACATGTGTGTTTTTTAAAAGTTTTTGCAATATTCAAACTGTCAGGTAAGAAGGGGGTCTACCCAAAACCGAAAAACATGGCAAGTGGGTCTATGAGACAAAAAAAGTGGGACCTCTGATCTAGAGGTATGATGGGGCAATCAGCAAGTCATACCCGCGTTGAAACATTTATTTACATGAATGATTCTGTTTTGTCAAGCACGTAATATTATTCTATGACGTCAAACATTGTATTCCGTTTTTATTTTCATGCCTTGAATTTCATATTTTTTAAATTATTTAATTACGTATTATAGAAGATTCCACAAACAAATTTAACGTGAGATAACTGGTCAACAATTTTTTTAAAATTATTTAAACACTTTGGGAAAATTTGTTCTAGGAACAAATCCAAAACTGCATATATACAAAGGAACTAAGTAAAAAATGTGCATCTCCCTGGACTACATATGCTCTGAAAATTTCATCCACTTCGCACGAACAGAAAAAAAATTATCGCAATTTTTCATTTTAAAATCCAAAAAAAGTGGGTTTTGAAATTGGACAACGCTGAGCACAAAACTCAAAAAATCAAAAAAGTACTTCGTGCATTTTGTAGGTAATGGACCCATCTATGCATATTTCAAGTTTGAAGTCATTTCGAAAAAAATTCTGGAAGTTGATACGAGAAATGTCAAAAACATGGGTTTTGAAAAATTGAAAATTATGAAAGAATGATTAAAGACAGAAAAACACTCTAAAACGACGTTTTAGAGGGCAAAGAAAGCTACAGTTTGGTGTTTATTTGGTCAAAATCGGCTGAAAATTCCGAATTTTATGTCCATTTTTAGAGGGGGTGAAATTGGGCTCAGCCCGAGCCAAATATTGGATTGTTTCCAGAATTGGCGTTTTGGTTTTTTGTTTTTTTTTATTTTACATATTTATATATTTACGCTTCATTAAAAATTTATGAAGATGGGAAGCGGGGACGAAAGTAAAAAGAACATGCCCCAAAAGAAATTCAGTTCAATAGAATTTTGACAATGCTGAAAATATCACTGGCAGAGGAAACAAATGACCTGGATTTTAACAACATAGCAGACAGTGTGCTGGGTCTGGGCCAGGCATTACAGATGAAGAAAGCCAGCACAAGCCGAGGACAGGGGGCAGAAACAAGAAATGGAAGCCCTAATATGGGCCAAAGCATGGATAAGAAAAGAGAGAACCAAATACGACACCGAACAACTAAGAAGAAATACATGACAAGGGAGAAGCCGAATGTACGATATGAGCTGAAGTACCGACGTGCCACCTAAGAAGAAATGAATAGCACTGCCTTCAGAAGTGGGAGTGATAGCAACAGCGAAAGTGATCAAGAACAAGTAAGAAAGAAAAGAAATAAGAAGAGAAGGACAGCCAGGAAGTACACCATAGATGAGAGTTTGGCTACAGAAGGCGATTCCGCCGAAGATAGTGAACTTGATAAAGAAGGAAAGCTGTGGCTGAAGAGACTAGTGGAGTTAGAAAAAGCGGGATGGAGCCAAATATGGCGGTAAACAGAATCTTTATCATTTTAGCTGGGAACTCCTGGAGGTTTTAAGAACATTTAGTAAGGCAAGTGTGAAAGCCGTTAAGCCTCTAAAATATGGAAAGGAGAAAGTATGTTTTCATCGAAGATTATGAGAGATATGCCAGGGAACAATTAGGGAGAGATAAAAATCGTTGATCGGTGAACTTGCGGAACCTTTTAGAGATGGGTCCATCATTACGGACGTATTATAGCATTTACAGGGCTAAGATGAGTTACATTACAATAATAGCAAGATTGAGGAGCTGGTGCAAAGAGGAAAAAGAGAGTGAGATTTTAGATTTACAACGGGAATTCTGGAGGATAGAAATGAAGAAAAATGAAAAGTTTGCAGAGTTTGCCCTAAGATTGCAAACGACATATGAGGCAGCTACAAGGGAGGAACAAAGGGGCGTGGAGATGTTTAAAAAAACAGTTTGTAAAATGTCTCCCGAAGAAAGTGGCAAGGAGATTTAGAGTCCGGATGGGAGGAGAAAAAGAAAGTTTGAAAGTCAGATGGAAAGACGTCGTCAATTGGTCTCAAGAGGAGGACGAGCTTGATGAGCAAGAACATAAGGAACCCGAAACTGCAGCGATTCTAATGTAGGCGACATAGGCAGACCAGTTGCGGTATGGTAGACCGGTACCCTTCCCGGCGAGGGAACATAGAGGATTCGCTGGCCGTATGAGGAACAAGGTGGGAAGTGCTCACTGCAACAAGAGGGGACACACAAAGAGAGACTGCTGGAGATTTAGAGGGTGGTGTTTGGTGTGTGGTAGTAGTGAACACACAATTGCCAACTGTGGAATGAAGACTAGAACCAGAGACAGACGTCAGCAAGAAGGGCAAGGAGTTAGTGGTGAGCACACTGAGAACGTTGCAAGGGCTCACGGCGTTGATGAACGCAAATGTTTCATGTGCGAGGAAAGCGGGCATTTGTGGGAGGCATGTCCTATGAAGACGGAATGGGAAGAGTTAAAAAAGAGGAGAAAACAAGTAGTCTCGGGAAACGAGACCGCTCCGCCATTACCGGGAATGAGCCGGAGCCAACCACAGTAATGGGCGCGCAAGCAAGTATCCCGGTTAATCAGGGCTGGTCGATACTAAATCCGGAGGCGGAGGAGTTTGTGGTGGGCCTTAGCCCCTTACAGCAGCGACCAGCAAAAGTGCGAAAGAGGACAGATGTGACAACAGATGAAGTGACGACTGGGGTATACAGAGCTGATGGTAGGAACAATTATGATAGAGATGGTAGTATTCAATTGACACCATTATTACGGTTTAAAGTACAGCTTGATGGCAAAGAGGCACTTGCGATAATGGATTCGGGATCACAGTACTGTATTATTGGGGAAAATGAGCTAAAAGAGATCTCGAATCCGGAGCCAGTTAAGAGAAAAATTAAGTTGAGAGGCATAGGGGACCCATCTCACTGCACAGAATCCCAGAGAACTGTTACCTTGAGAGTTAACATTGACGGAATTGATTACGGCCGATTCGATTTTATCGTAGTAAGGAAGGATGGTGTCATCTTGGGAATGCCCTTCTTAACAAAGAATCAAATCAAGCTAAATGTGGCAGAGAAGACATTTACGCGTTATGGTGAAACGGGCATTACGGAACATGTACATTTGCCAACTGACCCTGGAAATTGTGTACTGGTTGTGACTGCACTTCCAGTTTACGTGGTGGAAGGTACAGCCATC
>JABUQX010024059.1:0-2500 GCA_015478945.1 Trachelipus rathkii
ATACTTTTTACAACTTAACACATCAATACAAAAAAGCAAAACCCATCATTATAAAACCATACCAAAAACACCAAATACTCATCCTACATCCACCATAATTATTCCCTTTTCACAGTCCATCTCTAATATCAGAAACAGCATCATTAAACAATTTAACACTCATGTAATCTTTAATTACCCAGGCACTTTACAACGCACCCTCAAATATAACAATAACACTTCTTCTCCCCCAGTAGGAAGAGAGTATTACCATGCATCGGTTACGAACAGTTTTATATAGGAGAAAACTTTGAAAACCCTACAATTTTGTCTAAGTCAACACATCAATAATATAAAACTAAAATCTATTCTCACCTCTATAATAATTCACTGATTACAAGTTAACCCTATTGGACTATACCTATTACTATATATTACCTCCATAATAAACTGCTTTTGGTATTTAACACATAATACACAATGTCAATATACCAATCAATATCAATAATCATTACGGCCTAATATTTAATATATATCATGTAATTATTATTAAAATATATATATATATAATATATTTATTAATATATATTATTATTAATAATATATAAATTATATATATTAAAATATATATTTAAATATATATATATATCTATCACTTATGATACACTCAGTTTGTTAATTAATATTAAGATGAATATTAATCTAGAGGTAAAAGAAATATTACTATTAATAGATTAAATACTGTGTGAGTGAGGCCGAAGGAAGAATTTATAGAGTCGTTAATACAAACATTCTCTCAATTTATTTAAAAAAGGCGAGAAGATAATAAAAAAAAAATTAATATACTATTTACTTAATATATAATCCCCCTAATAAGGATTATTCTAAGTATAATCTCTGGTAATATTATTTTTTTTATTCCTAAAAGACGTACAGTTGGATTTTTTTTATAATGCTTCATTACAATGCATTTAGAATATATGATGTGATTTTTATATAAATCTCAGGGTATTGAATGTGAATTTGGTATCGTCCAGCCTATTACCGATAATAATCATATATATATTATTATATTATTTATATTAATCAATTAATTTTATTTAATTTAATTTAATTATTTATTATTCATTTATTTGATATTATTATTAAATAGTATGACTACAAATAACCGTATATCATAATAAAAATTACTTTAATAGCTTTAAGCGGTGATAAGGTGTTAACGTATGCAAGCTTTATCACCTTAAATACTATATCTTTCAGTAAATACATACATACCTCATACCTACGCTGTGTGTCACGCTCGTCGTCGCTAATTTTCTCAGTTCTTAGTTGCTGTTCTCCGAACCAACAATAATAGCTATTGATACCTTTTAAATCTAGTTACACTATTCCTTCTAAATTTTAATATCTCCATTTCATTACCTCTTCATGAAAGTTATAATTTATCACAGCATAATAACCTTTTTATAATATTCATCCTGATTAACACAACACTTTATACTGGCGAACATGGATCGTTATCTTTGAAGATTTCTACCACTCTATTCCTCTCTTTCGTATAAAACATATTAGTAAACCTCCGCTATCCTTCTAGATAAGGTCTCATTCCTTAACGCACTTCTTCGCTGCGGAAGGAATTCTCTTTACGCGTATCTCTTCCTCCGCCAGTATTACTGCTGCGCTTCTATACCTAAGAGTTAATTTTGTTTACCGTGATAACGAGTCGAACAATCAGTCTTTTTGAAAGATAACGGATATTGTCCGCTTTCCTATATGTCTCGATAAAATG
Source organism: Trachelipus rathkii (assembly GCA_015478945.1). NCBI lineage: Eukaryota > Metazoa > Arthropoda > Malacostraca > Isopoda > Trachelipodidae > Trachelipus > Trachelipus rathkii. Next base: position 1,772 of record JABUQX010024059.1, read on the forward strand.
CACGGGCTTCTTCTTTGTTAATGACACATTATCGATATTATAACATACTTAAAGAGCTTATTTGCAAATGAAAGGGTTAGATACTAATAAAAATAAAAGTTTCATAAAAATACGTGCTAAAAGAAAAACAGTGCTATTTCTAATTACCATATTCACAATATTACGCTTCTGCGTTTCTTTAAACTAGGTTGTTTTATGCATTACTACCTATTCCTAATCCTCTTCTCTTTTGCATAGTTGAGCTCTAATCCTATGAAATTGTTAATAATCTGTGCCAAAAACACGTACTTTTTATTCCCGCAACGCCCCCTTAAACCGCGACTGTAAGAGCTTCAATACAGCGTAACTTTTTTCATTTTTTTCTTCGACTAATCTCATTGAGACCTTCTTTCTACCTGGACAGCCTTTACTTCTCTTCTCAACTACCGGGACCATAGGCATTACACCCAACACAAATCAGTTACACAGGTATGTTCCTATGGAACATAAAATAGAATATTTCGTATTGTTTAGCTATTTTTATGATTACAACCTTTGGATCGGTATTTTATATAATAGGTATTAATCACGCATAATATATTATATATTAGATATAATATATATATATATATTATATAATATATACTATATATATATATATATATATATATATATATACTATATATATACTATATATTGGCATTTGTTTGGTAAAGAGCATATTACCAACATATTTTTTTTTCCGGCACA
>JABUQX010024059.1:7500-70000 GCA_015478945.1 Trachelipus rathkii
ATGCAACAATACATAAAAAAAAAATATGCATTTGTTTTTCAATAATTTACTGTAATTTCTCAAAAATTTTATAATTTTTATTCTTGATTGGAATTATAATTTATATTTATATAAAAATTAACAAGAGACTATTATCTTATCATCCGTTATATTGTATATTTTATATAAAGTTTTCTTTACAGCGATCGCGAACGAAAGGTAGGCACAGATCCATCTCTTACAACCTGCTGTAACATGTGACCAATCATCTTTAGCTAGCCACAATTGCTTCCGAGTAATCGGTCGTGTACGTTCAAAGAGTAGTTGTGGTTAGGAAAATTTCCTGGGTATTAGTGGATGAGGGGAACACCCTTCATCAGCCGATACCCACGATAATCACTACTGAATACTAAATTTATGATACCAACATTTCATTGTGCACCACCGAGGTTAAATTTAACATGGTTTTAAAAATATATGAATAAAGTACAATGCATCTATTTTAAATTGCATTACTTGCATGACAGAAGAGTATCCCAAATAATAATAAACTGAATTTGTGAAATAATAAATTTAGAATAATAGAGCTATTAATGTTAAAGAAATAGCTTCTTAATATAGGAAGAAAAATGCTTATTGAGAAATATTGTAATTATACATATAATATGTTAGATTGAATGATGCTAATATTTTATTCACGACTTATAATATTTATATAATAATATAATTAATATATATCGTATATAGTATTATTTAATTGGCCCTAAATTAAAAATATATTAATATAATTTTAATAATAATATTAATGAATAATATATTATATTTTGAAAGTAAATTAAAGTATTAAATTAGTACAGATTTAAAGATTAATATACTATAATTATTTTCCAGTGTCAGAGAAAATTTTCGGGACACCATATTAGGGAAGATATTTTCGTAGAAAAATATTTGGAAGGTATACCTAAAAATTTATGATTTGCTATTGATATGGTATTGGTCATATCAGATCTTGAGGAATTAAAAAGGATAGAAGTGGAGCTAGACAAAGCCAGCAATAAAGTAATATTAGATATAAACTTAAACAAAGGAAAAATGATTTTCATTAATAATATGACTCACCATCAAATAGTGGTCAAGAACTACATTTTAGAACAAGTTGATGAGTACGATAACCTCGGAGAGTTTATATCAGAAAAATGAAATGCAAAAAAGAATCAAAACAGCTTGGAGGACAATGGGTGGATTCAGTAGAGATAGGCAAAGTTTTTCTTAACTCAGAGCCATGATTCTCCAAAGACATATGCGCAATCGTAAGACACAATGAATCAATTATTCCCCGGTGTTTAAGCCATTATTTTCAAATGAAAAATATATTATATATCAATTAATCTTAAAATATTGATATATGATAGAATCTAGTGAATAGGTAGTATTATGACTTACATCTTATAATAATAATAATCAAATGTTAATAATAATATAATCGATTGTAAAATAATTATAATAAAAAAATGTTAATAAATAGTGTGAGTAAATACAACAGTCTGATTGACAAAATATGAATGATGAATAATAATCTAATTATTATTATAATAATATATTCTGGTAGATATAAAGATGAAAAGTAAACAGTAAAAAGCAAACTAGGAACAAACCAAAGTATGTATAAAAAGAGGATTACATGTAGTACGAAAGAAGATATAACATAGTCAGTAAAGTTAGAAGATAAATAATATAAATAAATAATAACTAATACTGAAATTATATAATTATGATTTAAATAAGATCCAAAATGATTGATGAAGAATGATTCACAACACGAAATAATATTTTAAATAACTAGTGTTTTTAACAAGTCTGAGAATGATGAATAGTAATTATAGGAAAACTGTATAGACTATTATAATATAATTTATCTTGTGAGTCGCTGCCGTACAAGTTTTCCCCCAGTCCAAGAGTTCGAGGTGTGTGTGTGCGCGTAGTACGAGTGCAGAGTGTGAGTGTTGCTTAATCTCTTTTTCCCAAGTTTATTTTCTTATATAGCCATATCAATTATCTCATATTCACTGTTACATATAACTCGAATCAGTATTATCACATGACCACTCTGTCATGTAAATGTATTGAACGGTAGATAAGGTCGAACTTAGTACGCATGAGATGTGCGATGAACTGTATCCATGTTATTCTTCTATTATATGAGAACTCAAAGATCAAACACTTTGTTAAGGTAGTTTGTCATATTTAGAGTCATCAAACTAGCATAATCAGTTTCCACTTCTTGCTGATATTTGGAAATTATGCTTGAATTATCATATGAGATATATTTTCGTTAAATCATACCTAATTTCTGAATACTAATCACACCTCTGAAGACTATACAGTCTAATGAACTATTTTGTCGCTTATATGGCTCTCACAGAAAATATATTATTGATGTTCTCATGTTACCGCAGTTAAGATGATATGCATTGTGATGCGTGAGCATTTGTATGAAGCTTCTCAGAGTGGGTCAGACTCATATTCTCTATTTCAAAAGAAGTCTAAGGCAATCGCTATTTATGATAAATTCTCTTGTTCATGTACTTGGCATATAAATTGCTCCATGTTCTTCACTATGTGTAGGCAACTTTGGAGATTTTCGCGGATTCTTGTCTTGAGTGAAGAAGCACTAGCGAGTCACGAGCATTTTTATAGGGGTTGTGAATGGATATTCTCTTCTAATTTTGATTATGAGAATATTATATTTTCTTTGTTTAGCAAGTTAGTTAGAAATGGTTGTGTAAGTATTGTTAGTCTTAACGACTCCTAGTTCTATGGCTCTTTCTCACAGAGGGATGCTTAATAAATCTTTCTACTATGGTTTTGCAATTTTATCCTGATCTATGGTATTCATCTCGATTTCATGATAGTTAAGTTTATGTGTCAAATCATTTTGTTAAATTAATTTACTAGAATTCAACGTGTGTTAATGTAAAATTAACATTGATATGCTAGAGATATCTCATCCGTTCCAATAGTCGTTGTAAAACTAGGTTATATCTTCTCGGTTTATTCTGTGTGCCATATTCTCCATTTACTGTTACTTGTCGTTAAACTGTCTGAATCGCCTTGGTCTGCACTAATTCTTACCTCGTTATCTTCCCTCTCGTGGGCTTCTACTATATTTTCATGTTTAGGTGGTTCGTTGCATCACATTATATTACTTAGTTCAAGTGAGCTATTATAAGCGTTATTTAATGTGAAAAACTTTGTACGTAGCATATATTCGCTCAATGCAATAACAGTCTATGATAAGAATTGTGTTTTTTTAATTATGTTATCCAAAATGATAATCGAAAGTAACTTTTTTTTTTTCATTTTTTTTACAGATTTACACCACACTCACAGGCTGGGGCCCTTTTCAAGGAGGGGCAGGAAATAAAAATACATTAAATCAACGAGTGCGCGAGAGCCCCTTAACACGCAAATCTCTCTTTAGGTATGCTGCAACGTGGTTGCTAAACAGCCAGTGAGGCAAGTATTAAACTATAACAGTGTAAAAACAGCAAGATTGGCAAGGCGGGTGGCCACCAGAACAGGTAGTGTCTGAGAGAGAAGGAGGCACCTAGCAACGAACGAAGGTCTGGGATTTTGTCGATCCTCACTGTTTTGGGCTGGTTTGGCAAAAATTCATGCCGAGAAGCAATGGTCAACCCCTTGTATACGGGCAACGCAATGGGGTGGAATGCGAGAGGACAACTCCCTGAGCAGCTACCGTTGTAGTACCTATAAAAAGAAACAAAAGATCCATATGGATCAAATGTGGAAGGTGTAAGAGGAGGAGGGTAGGAGATGGTAGTTTCGATTGTACTGATTTACTAATGCTTTAGATTAGTGTAAAAAACGCTGGAATTACGATAGGTAGGTAAGGTTAGGATATTATTTTTTTATAAAATATTAACTATGTTAAAATGTAAAATTAACGTAAATATTTAGAGATATGCTTGAAAATAGTATGAATAGGTTTACGTATTGTATGTAATGTTAGTTACTTAACTGGGTGTTAAATCAGTGGGGAAGTTGGGGATGGGATAGCAGATCATTATGTTATGTTATGTTATGTTATGTTATGTTATGTTATGTTATGTTATGTTATGTTATGTTATGTTATGTTAGTGGGGCACTAATGGAGAGGAAGAAAAAGGAAGTAAGTGGGAAAAATTAAGATAAAAAAGTTAATTGAACACGATTGTATGGAAAAGAATGTGAATTCACTTGTAAATAAGTCAGTACAATGTGAGCAAAATGGAACTGAGCAAATCTGGACGAAAATGAATGAGCAATTTGTTAATAGTGGAAGAGAAGTATGTGGGTGTACTAAAGTAGGAAATAAGAAAGTCATTAGTTAATGGTGCAACGGAGATGTGATGTAAACGGTAAAAAGTTAAAAAGATGCGTGGTTGAATTTAATTAAAGCCATTGATGAAGTTTCGAAAAAAAGGTGTATTAAAATATATAGGGAAGAAAAGAGGGTGTATAAGTTGCATAAGTAGGAGAAAAAGGGAGGTAAATGAATAGTTTGGAAGGAGGATGAATGGGAACTTACAAGGGAATAGAAAGTTTTTTTTTGTATGCTATGTATTTTACCTTTACTGGTGTTAATTTGTGGAACTTTGTTAATGTGTAAGTTGTGTTAGGCTTAAGGTGTGTTAGCTTGTCGTTGTACATTACATTCGTAGTTCAGATGATCCTATGTTATGCTTTTATTAATGTAAAACTTTATTACGATAGCATATTACTCGTTGTGCAGTGTATATAAGAACTTATTTTTCCTTATAGTTCTGTTACCTCAAATGATACTCCGAAATGCTAGCTTGAAACTATAGATCAATAGATCAATAGATCATAGGATGGTGGGAGGAGGGGAGGAGGATGCTTTGGAGGGTGGTTAGTTGATATTCTTTACAGAATGTTAAAAATCAGAAAAATTTTAGTAAAAATACTGACTTGAATCAATAGATCTAATAGTCACTGATCTGGGAGGTAGGTGATCGTTGATTTGGCTGATTACCTGATTTAGGGTATGTAAAAACTGTTCAATTTTAATTAATAACATAAAAAGAAATATAAATTTGCAAATATTTCCACACACAATTTTTTTTTTTTAATCTTTTCTGTATGCGATGTTCATCCTATGAAAGGTGTTATGGCCATCTATTGTTGTATCTATCTGCTAGCATTTCCAAATTTTGGGGCACAGCCCTCTAACACCATATGAAGCGTAGCCGACACGTGACTTTCAATGTGGACAAGTTCCTTAAGTAATTTGAACGATTATACCAAGTTTCATCGTTCTAACATTGTCAATTTCCAAGGTTTTGGGCATAGCCCCATACCTAAATGGAGGCGAACGTTACTGTGTTACCTCTTCTGTGTCGATGTAACCTTATAAGAAAGGTGTATAATAAAGTTCACCTCGTCTACGTCAATATTCTAGTTTTGGGCCCAGTACCGCCCTCTGGGTGGTGTACGGCCATTTAATGCTTCGCAGGTGCTCAGGATAACCTTATATGAGGGTGTACTCACAAAGTTTCATCGCTTGATCATTGCGGGATAACGTCAATATTCTAGGTTTGGGGCCAGTACCCCCTCGGTGGGTGTACGGCCATTTAACTTCGGCAGCAGTGAGATATGCTATATAGAAACACAGCATGAAACAGGCAGCAGAAGACATCAGAAAGGAGAGGATCTACAGAACAGATTGCAGGAAAAAGAAGCACCCGCAGCGAACTAAGCCTGGAGTTACCAATCACTACAGAAAACTCGTGCGCAGACACAGCACCCCCTTGTGCTACGAGGGCTAAGTAAAGTGTGGTGCGGTACGTGAGTGGTAAATTTCGCCTCCGAACACCTTGCCCGTCGCGTACACTATAGAAAAAGATAAAAATACCCATACATCGCGCCTGCAAAGGATAAGGGTCAATTGAACTGGAAACGTACAGAAAGTTTATAATACTCTTTGCTTTTGACTCGATCCGCCGTCCAAAAGGCCGGAACAGAGCCCCCCCCTGCCCATGATATGAGAGCATTGTATCCATAACAAGGGGCTTATGATACCCTGTAATAGCTGCGATAGAACTGAGAAGAGAAAAAAAATCTCCGCAGTCTAAACAAAACTCCCAGTTTCGTTGCAGTGTGCGCCCTAGGTCAAAACCGTGTCATTTGAGGTTTTAAGTGACAGTTTATTTTTTTGTTTATTTTTGGCCAAGGATCTATATGTCAACAGAGAGACGAAGAACCGTCCGATAGAGCTAGGAAAGTTATTAGTGAAGCGTTTGTCATGTGAGTTTTTAAGACATTTTTTTGTTTTATGTTAAGGCCCAAGATTCTATTGTCAACAGGAGAAGACGAAAGAAACGTCGATAAGATATAGGAATAGCTTGAGAAAGGTGTTTTTCTTAGTAGGATGGAGATTTGTAGAAGTGAAGTTTTTAAAAGATTGATATTTCGCAAGGTTAGACGACCCCCATCGTAAATTCTATCTCAGGATCACGAAGATAATAGAATCGGAAAGAATTAAGAGAGAAGGCAATTATAGATGTAAAAGAGAAAGAATTGAAATTGATTGAAAGAGAGATCAAATCGACGTCCATCGGCATATGAGTGGGATAAGATGTTAGTATGCGTAGTGGTGAGATCATTAATGACAAGTAAGAATAAAGTAGGAGATAAACAGAACCCTGAGGAATCAGTCCATCTATTGACAGATCAAATGATAAGAAAAGTCGCTCCAGTTCAAATCTCACACCGCCGATTAGTTGCGACTTGAAAGAATGATAGACAATTAATATAAGCATAAGAGTAAGGGAAACCCTAAAAGGGGAGAATTGGGAGAAGCACGTGACAGCTGTGCCATACCCGTCAAATGTGCTTTTGTGATATGTCTAAAGTGCCACCACGCAATATCCCATGTTCCTAAGGCGTAAAAACCATCAAATCAGTTAAATAGGAAAATATCATCTAGTAGCCCTCGAACTACCGAAGCCGTACTGCGATTCGGATAAGAAGCAGAATTAGATTTTTCCTAGATGGTCTATATAGAAAGTGAAGAGTTAAGAAGGTCAAATATCTTAGATATGAATAGCAGTGAGAGCCATAGGGTCGTAAGTTATGAAGGATCAGACCGGCATCCTTTTTTCAAAATAGGTTGACATATGCGCGTTTCCAAACACTGAGGGAAAGTGTTATAATTAAGAGTTGACATAGAGAATATACTTGAACGAGGGGAGTGGCTCTAGCTCGGAAAGCCAACACTTCCCTCAAAACTCACGGAGGGATGCCTCGCAGGCTCTCCTGTCCCCCGCCTAGCTAACCTTAACGTTCATAGATCTCAGAGCCCATGCTTTCACCCGTATCAAGATTGTAATCACAGGCTTAAAATAGGATGCAGCCTGTAGAGGAGAAGGTGGAGGAAGGAGGGAATCCCTAGAAATCGTCCAAGTTGGTTGATTTAAATGAAAATAGGAGGCCGGAAGAATTGGCCTTTTCAGTTGAGATTTAGCAACAAGGCCATTAATCGAATACAGAGGAGAAAAAGCAGATTACAGAAGTTGGTTAGAGATTTTTTTTTGCAGGGCCAGAAATATTTGTTATAGAATACCAAGACGAGTTAGCGCACTTTCGTTTGATGAAAGACCCCTTTTGCTCGTCGAAGAGTAATCCCTGCAGAACGAAATTCTACTGATGAAAATTAGCGAGTGATAGAGAACGAGAATTTTTTCCAGCCCCCGATGCGCCCTGTCTCTAGCCTGAATGGCCAAGAAACAAGCACGATCGAGACCATGGATATATATATTATATAGTATTAATATATATATATGCTGATGATGATATATATAGATATTATATAATATGATATATAAGATATATTAATATTAATATATTAGATATATATTAGGTATTTTATATATTATTTATAGTATATATATATATATATTATATATATTAGTATAATATAAAGATATATATATTATTAAATAATAGTAAGGAAGGATACTATAATACTATAGTATATATATATAATATATTATAATTATATATATATAACCGAAACCGGAGTTGTGATACCGGAGCCGCGTAGCCGGAGCCGGATCCGAAGCGAGGCAGGCATTTTGCGGGGTCATTATACTGTGATAGGATGTATATATATATATATGATTATATAAAGTATATATATATATATATATATATATATAGATATATATAGTATAATATCTATATATATATTATAAAACATAAAATAGTATATATTATTATATATAATATATATATATAATATAATAGTATATATATTATATATATAATATATAATATAAATATATTAATATATATATATATAATATATATATTAATATATCTATATATATATATATATATAATATATATATATATAATATATATATAATAATAATATATATATATATTATATATAATATTAGTATATAACTATATATGTATTATATATATAATATAATATAGTATATATATATAAATATAATATATATATATAATATATATATATTATATATATTATATTATATATAATATATAATATATATATAATAATAATATAATAATAATTATATAAGTAGTATATATAATTTAAATTTGTATTTATTATATTATTTTATTTATTGTATTTATTATTATTATTTTTATTAAACATAAATAATAAATAAAAATTACAACCGAAATAAGAAAACAAACGCGCGTATCTAGTAAACATGCCACCTTATCAGATCAAACAGCCGCCTGAATAAACAGCCCAAAGTTACCATTCGTGACTTGAATGGTCCCGACCAACCTCCGGTATTATCTACAAATGACTTAATCGAATTTGATATACATAATTATTTTCACACCCTCATATTTTACATTTACGAATAAAGATGAAGAAATAAACTAAAGGGAACAAAGAAAAAAAAAAAAAAACATTTAAACAACATTCAAGAAGTTATAACTAATAATTTTTTGGTTGGGCAACATGAGCATACTGCACTCGCTGATCATTTTAAACTTTCTAGAACCAAAAATCCCCTTTGGGGCTACGTCTTTTTTGGGCTAAACCTCTGAATTTACGTTAAACGGTCCTTTGTCAGACCTTAAAATTCGTATCACCGACTAAACTAACCTTAGTATCAAACGTCAAAAAATTGGATGTTCTAACATTACTGCAACTTCCGTGTGCATTACCATTTTTGGCTGTCAGTTTCCACTCCTTCTACTCCTAACAACAGTTAATTATAAACTGAGAAAATTGAGTATATTTCCAAGAATATAATTTCATATCTTTATAAAAAAGCATTACTGCTAGATTTTAATATCTATTCAAATGTTGATATGATATACAATTTTCAATCACACCTCAGTATTTTACATTTCACGAATTTAAAGATGAAAATATAAATGTAGAATTCAGAGAGTAGAAAATCTAGATTCCAATATAGAATAAATTATGTCTCATTTTAACGAAGTAAAAGCCTACGCCTTCATATACTATTTTTGAAGTTTCTTGTAGACTTAAATAAGAGAGAAATCCAGATTTCATCGTCAAAAAAAATAAAAATAATAATATAGGCTATGATTAGTGCTATAATTTTATTGTTATTTTAGATATGAAAACACCTATGAAAGTGAAAATGATATTAAGTTAAAAAGTCATGGTAGAATTCGTCTGCTTATAATTATGAAAAATTGATCTTGTGATTAAAATTTTCCAATAATGATGTGGTCTTACCAAAATAAAACCATCTTTGGAAGTTGTTGCAAACATTTCCCCATTATGAGAAAAAGATACATGTAGAACTTGGTGATAATGTTCCTCAAGTAATTCACACTCGACAAGGGGAATTTCTTCAACTAATCTGCGATACTCAGCTATCCAAGATGTTTTACCTGAAAAAAAGAAAAAAAACTCTCTAAATATAAGACCCTGATATAATATTAGCAAGAAATGTAAAGATTTAAAAGACTCTAATAAGAGTAATAATATTTCAACAGTTTTAATTTACTACTAAACACTAATAATAACGATCCTAATACTTGCATTTCAGTTAAAAGATTAGGAATTTTTTTATTGTAATGTGGCAATGACAAGACATTGGACAACTTCCTTATTTTCAGAATCAATTCTTCTACGCTTCATGAAATAATTTAAGAGAGAACTAAGCTAAAATAGATTAATATATTAATTCTATCACTTCCAATTCATTCTTCAGTGAAACTATTTTAATATCTAAATCTGCTTATGCACATGAACAAACCATCTAATTCCCACAAAGAATTTTCTTCTTTTATATTATTAATGTAAGTATGAAACGCTACAAAACTTTCCTTGAATTAACAAATACAGTAATTCTCTTTCTCTTATTTTCTAATATCATCAACACAATGTCTGACACTTCCAACTAAATAAGGAACAAAGCAAAGTTTTGACTACTTCTGACTATTTTTACTCCACCAGAGCTACTACTGCTAGTCTGGCAATCCGGCCGTTAAAGTATCATGTTTGAAACTAGATATTTAACCACTTTTCGATTACTTCGTTCAGAGGAAGAATTTTTCATTGCAGCCATAGATCTTCCTTTACGGCAAGTGTTGTTTGTAACGTTTTCTGTTTAATGTTATCTATTGTCTATTTTAATTCCATTGACGAAGCAGAACACTTGTCTAAAGATTTACTAAGTCAGCCCTAATAGAGGCATGTCAACACCGTTGGGAATGTCCCCAGAAGAAGAAAGTAAGCTAATTGATAATAGAAGTAGGCATGATATAATATAGGGGAGGGCTGAAAAACCAATCCCGAGGAGTCAGACAAGGGATATTATTATGAGAAGATGCAGGTATTATAGAGTAATGAGTCTATCACCTGAACTGGTTACCGATGAGCCCTAAAATGTTAAAGTAGAAGAAATCTGCATATTAGATGAAATTACAGCGTAAATGATCCCAGAAGTACCAGGGAGGCAAAGAGATAAGTGGAGTACATTGGAGTCGAAATATAGGGTAATTGAATAAAGCGTTTAATGTCTTTAGGCAAGAGGTAGAGTCAAAGTTTGTAAAATTGGATGTGAGCTCACTTTCAAACAACATTCAAACACACGTCATATATGGTGCTGTGCAGCGGGTAAGAAAAAGAATTCATGTAAAATTATTATGAGCATACAATGCCATATTTAAACAAAGATAGCTAGGGTACATTACTCGCATTTAAAGTGGCGGTATCTAGCCGAGAATAACGAATTAGATCGAAGACCTATTTCCCAGATCTGAGAGGAAGTGCTGGCCACACGGCAGCAAAAACATGATTATACCCAAAGAAGCCAGAATAGATGCAGGGATAGAATACAGTATGAACGGTGAGATAGAGAGGATGCAAATGCGCATAACACTCAATAAAGCGAAGAGTGATGAAAGAAAAGTAACACAAGGAAGGACGAGCAGAGAACAGCAAAAAACAAAGAATGAGCAAAATATGCAAGAAGATATTAGGATCGATTTAGTATATATAATGCAAGCAATGGCGCCTATAGTTACAAGAGTAATAGGAAAGGGCTAAATGCGATAGGTACTAGTGAAAGAGGATTTGTGTGAGAAGCTTTTGTCGTTGTCAACGACTGAGCACTGCAGTAATCCCAAAAAAAGATGAGTATGAAATGAGCCCAAATATAATGCAAGCCCAAACGTGTAGAGAAAGAATAGGGTGGCCTAGGCGATGAAGATACGTCTTCAGGCGCATGTGGATACGAATAAATAGGCCCGAGACAACAAAGTTATTTAGGCGAGTTCGTCCGAAATTGTCTGGTAGGATGTAAATAGTATTACATTTTTGACCTAGATGGAGATAGGCTGAAATTAGCATTGAAGAACAGTAAATTATGCGACGAGAATCGAAGGTAGATAGGTTCCCAAAAAGACAGTAAATAGGCATCGTTCGAAGTAAGAGTCAGCACGAGAGTAGAGGAAACGGATTCAGATTTAGACGAGATATAGGTTTCCAGTATTTAAGATCGAATAGAACCAAGAATATGGTAGAAAGAGTGGAAGGCCTACCTAGAAACAACCAGAATAATGCACCGGACTTATAGTAGTACACTCACGTATGAAGCCTAGCGTGGAGGAACAGAGGCTAGAAAGAAAGTCAATATTCTATATGGAGAGATTACTAGCCCCGGATGTGTATATAACAGAAAGGGTATAGAGACCAAGAATCCGTTATTATATATGAAAGGAGACAATAATATTGGAAAATGTAGTTGGTGTGCATTGAGAACACTCCTCCAGTGTGAAGTTATTGTAATAGATTGGAGACCAAGCTGCGCGCAGAAGAAGACGTCGTATGGATAAATATATTTAGGTACCACTAAGTGTGCGTAGAATGAACGACAAAAGGAGGGACGACGTAGAAGGCGCATCAAGAGTATGCTAGAGGAGAAGGATTCGTGTTACAGGGCACCGTTATACAATGCCAAGAAGAGGGGAGCTAAGTCGTGCCAATGTTAACTCGCGTAACAGGCCATAAGTGTTAATTGAGTTTAGAGGACCCTAAAGTCTTAGTGCCGCATTGGCGTTACATAGGGATGGATAGAAGTTATGATGAAACAGCCGACCGAAGCACGAAGTTGAGCTAGCATTCAAATACCGGGTAGTGAGACTATGAATGGTCTGAATAAGAAGTTTTAGATCCTTAAAGTTTACCAATATTGTTCAGGAAGGACCAAGATGTGGGCGCTGATTCCAATGTTCTTATTTGCTTTTGAGAAGAAGAAGTAATAGGCAAAAACTTAGTTATGAAAGCAAGTAATGTGAGTAGTAATACTGTGGAGTTGGAGTAGTGAAAGTATTGAAAAAGGGTCTACCGACCTGAGATAAGAGCCGACGTACGCAGTATAACAAAACCGTAGCAGAAAATTTATGAACGTCATTTCTACGCTTGATCGATATGCTTATAGGTGAGAACGGTAAATATTGTAGAAGGACATAGGTGTGTGAACACGAGTGATATATAAGTCTTTAGCGTGTTCTTCCAAAGAGAGAAGATAGGTAAAAAGATCTCTATATGATTTTAGTTTCGTAAGAGTTGGTTCGTGTGCTATATGAGCTGCAACAAGACGCAGTTATCGAGCTGGGTTAGTGCAAGTATAGAATACGATTATGAAAGAATCGTCCAATTTCCTGCCAAAGCCGTTAATACTTTAATACTGAATGTCATTAGAGAGTAATAGAAGACTAGAAGAAGTTATGTGTAGAGAGTTCGTGGGCAGACTATCTGTTACGATATTATAGGAAAAACTAGGTGTCAGGAATAAGAATAGGAAAGTGATGTGAAATTAAGAGCAGGAGTTTTATCTTATATCGTTGAAAATCAGAGGTTTGTGGTATGTGTCACCGCACCCCAGTTTGGAGGAAGGAGAGATGATAAAAAGCACCTAAGCCACTGCGTAGTATTTTTTAAGAATATAAGTTGTTAGAGACTTGCCACCGTTCGCACAGTAGAAATTGTAGCGTTATATGAAGGTTATCGTGTACATTTTTTCTGAGTAAACTGTTCAGCAATCGGAGTGTCGTCATGATAATTAATGGAACAGAAGGAGGCGGTAAGCATGAGAGGCTTCTTTATTCGACTTTTGTCATTACCTCTAACGGCCTTATCTTTCCTGATGTGCTCGTTATTATGTCAACAACCTACACCAGTTGGGAGAAAAAAGTATTAAAGAATAGTTAGTTACTGGATATATAAATAAGTTAGGTAATAATTGGCACGAGATTTGGAAGGCAATAAAATGAAAGCAAAAGTTACGATTGGAATTGTGAGATAGATACGGAGTAGAGTGACAATACGAAGTAAGTAAGCCGTTTAAAAAAATAATTAGTACAGCAAAATAGTATATGAGCAATGAGTTAGTGAGGAAAGAGTATTATTATATTATATATTACATTATATAGTTATATTTAATTATTATTAGTGATTATATATTATTATATTTAATAATTATTATGTTTAATATATTATATTAAATATTTATTTATTAATATTTATTTAATTATATATTATTTAAAACTTAAATCTATATTATTATTTAATTTAATTATTATTATTATATTATTATGAATTTATTAATAATGTTTGAATTCTAATAATAACTATTATTATTTTAATTATTAAGTATTATTATTATAAATAATAGTATTATCTTATTTTATGTTATATTATAACAGTATATGTAATGATTTTATATATATATATATAGTATTTATTAATAATTATTATAAATTAAGCGTTATATTATAGAATTATGTATTATATAAAGTGATAATCGTTAAAATTAATTACCAGCATGAATAAGAGATAGATGATGAGATGAGATATAGAAAGATATTATATTAGTAGTAGTATATAGTATAATTATGGTATATTAATAATATGTGTAGTATTTTTTTTAGATTAATCAACATAATTTTAATATAAATAATAAAATATAAACTATATTATATTATTAATATTATTATATATAATATAACATACAATAATTGATATGTAATAATTAAATTATTTAATTATGCCACTAGAAAGCACTAATTATCATTATATAAGAGAATTGTTTAATATCTATCTATCTTATATTTGTATTATTTATACACTTCTTTAAACATATATATTTTACTATTTAATTCCGTAATCGAAAAAACTGTACCACGGCCTGATATTTATGAAAAATAAGTTATAAATTTTTAAAAAAATAAACAACATAATTTTGCACCATTGGGTCTTTTTTTTATTAAATAAAAAATACGTATTTTAGTGTAATAAAAAAATAATTAATTATCCGAAACGGTTTTTTTATTAATCTACAACTCTCCATTATATATTATAGGTACAAGTTCCACGGTTAGTTTCTCGAGTGAATTTATATAGATTCTTTTACATATTATATACTATAATTTTATTAACATCACGTAGAGTTGATAGTTCGAGGTCTTCAGCACATTGAAATGATCACGATAAATTTTCTTTAAGTTATGATGTTAACGGTAGAGTGTAAATTATCATAATCTTCACAATTTATACCAGTTACACCACTATAAAATATATAACCAACATGAAAATATGACCGCAATCTTACCGTTGGAAAGGCTGAGATTTTCTTTTTCTCAATAATTATTTCATAAGAAGTGTCCGTGTCATTTGTTTATATTAGTTGGAAAACCACGTTTTTGAATAGAGAGTGTAAAAAAGTGAAGCCATTGCGATCTTACTCTGTCCATGAACTCACCCAGAAAGTTATCTCTAGTTCGGGTCACCCGATAACTATTTATAAGGATTAAATTGCAAGTCTAAATACGAAAATACAATGCATT
This sequence comes from Trachelipus rathkii, assembly GCA_015478945.1. Taxonomy (NCBI): domain Eukaryota; kingdom Metazoa; phylum Arthropoda; class Malacostraca; order Isopoda; family Trachelipodidae; genus Trachelipus; species Trachelipus rathkii. The sequence goes on from JABUQX010024059.1 coordinate 22,879, forward strand.
CCTGTACAATTAGAAATATAATTAAAAAAGAATATTTAAGCAATTTCAACTTTCACTCTAGCATCCTCCTCGAATATCACAAATCATTATATTCTGCCTTCTCTAACGGATTGAGGTGTAATATTTAAGTAGACTTCGCCTCGAGGGTTGCCAAAGCCCTTATTAATCAATAGATCAGAGTCTATACAAAGTAGCGACAGATAAGATAACAATCATTAACACACAGGGAAACAAGCAACCATATTCAATGGACACATCCGACTGTGTCGGGGAGTGCGTTCCCGTAAGGATGTAAGATAATAGAAAGATTGACTAAAAGATAAAGAAACTTGATTATTATATGAACACCCCCAGAGAAGAAGCCGAAACTGTTGAAATATGTAGCTGTCGGCCGAAGATGGAATGTTTCTCAAATAGATTATTATAGGGTTATGTTTACAGTTAGGTTGAGTATATCCCATATAGGAAAGATATGAAAAATTTTAAATGATGATAAATTGAAAGTTGTACGTTTGTTAAATGAACGTCTAGGTTGATTGTGCGGTTGGAAAAAGAATAATATTGTACCATGTTACCCTGAAATAAAGTTGAAGTGATTATGTATGAAGCTTTGATTCAATTATAATTTGGTATCTCATTCAATAGACTTATATTCATGCAATATATGCTCGTAAAAATTAATTAACCTACATTAAGAATATATATAACATGGTAGATGGATGATGGAATTAGGTAATGCTACAATAAATAGATTAATTGATGTTTCTAATTCCATGTGATTTATCTATATTTGATATAGATTATTTATATATATTTATATTAATATATCTGCTATCAGATAGTAAAATTAATTATATTAAATGTAGATTGAAAATGTACTAATGTATTTAAATATGTACGTACCTCTAAATGATTAAATTTATTATTATGTAAGAAGTAATTAATTATGTGATTCATTATTACCTATATATTCTATATATAAATTATATAGTAAATTATAATTAATTATGCCGTAGTTCCACCTTATAAAATTTAATCTGATCTATTTAATGAAGTAAATTATTTTATTTTACTGAAATTATTCTAAAGTTAAACAAGGAAGCAAGCTTATTGCCCATAAAACCAAATCAATACTGAATAGCGGTCCCAGAGTAAGTTCTCTAATGTCCTCGAGGGAACCAAACGGGAACCAAATACTATAGACTCCCTATCGCTCCTATCTTATAAGCAGAACAACCATAGCTCCACCAACCGGCAAGTTATTCATCTTAACTTGAAGACGGCTGAGTCCCAACCTCGCGTTTGACTCGAGAGGGTATCTTGGACTTTCTAGAAACTTTCGAAAAAAACCTGGGCAGCCCACGCCAACCCCCGGAAGAGAACGGACCGTGTCCCCCCTAGTTGCCCGTCCCCTCGGGTTTTTCAATCGTGGTACCTGACCCCTGATAACTAAGCACACCAACACACATGATGATTTTTATAAGTGAGGTTGTAGTTGAGTAATCTTTAGTGATAAATTCGCTCCAACTCGCTAAATCTTAAAGTATTAGGGGCGACTTTTTATGTTGTGATAACTTAGCCACAAAACCTGGCCCTATACCTCCTCTGAAGTAGCCAAATTCATACAATATTGCGGTTTTCCCAACTGATAACTAATGCCGCACCCACGACAGATTACTATAGTATTTGTTCGAGATTTTGTTAGCAATTCAGACCTGGAACGGCCCAAAGCCCGAGGAAATGAGATTTGATTTAATTGAAACCTGGCCCCAACCCGGAAGCCATTATTTAACGAAACCCTGGCCCAACCGGAAGGAGTTGTATAGAATTGAGCATTGAAACCTGGGACCAAGAACCCCAACCAACGGAGCCGGATTATTTTAAACCTGATATTCTGGGATGAAAAGTTTATAAATCGAGGAGATTTTAACAGTCAGGAAAAGGAAAGTTCGAGAACCATAATTTGGAAGCTCTTGATTCAGCTGTTGCTTTCACTAATCATCTTTCCGAGTAGCTTGCTAACTCCACCACTATTTTGGGATCAAATCTGTTCTTCACTTCTTAGGATTGGGAATGCCGGTATATTGCTATGAGGCGCTAAGATAGCGTCTCTCGCACTTCGCCGAACATATCGAAGGAGATCGTAGGAAGATAGCGACCTGAGGTCAACTCCCACCTACCCTAGAGGAATCAGAGAGGGTGAGAAAACAAAGTACATCCGCGCAAACCAATAGCACCTGGATCCTGGACCAGAAGAGCCCCGAGGTGCGACTGAGCTATCAATCAGCGCCAGCTTCAGTCCAATCGGAACGAACATTACACAAGAAGATGGCCCTATGATAATTTTACATGTTTTATTTTCTGCCTAAAGCACATATACGAAGAGTTATCCACAACCTTCTAAAGACATTATCACATCTAATGCAGAGAGATTCCCTCCATGCTCTGACTTGAGGATGCGAGAAATGTAGATACCAAAACTCCAATAGTTGAACCAAGCTCGGCATCCTTTAATAAGTAATAAATGATGCAACAAAGAGTATGGTATGAGGAATAATATTCGATACTGAATATCTAGCAGCATGAGCTGGTCAGCACAGCGATATTAGCCCGCAGATTATATACACGGATCCTGATACTGAATAGTAAATACGGATTATAATAATATACTCAATGAATGCATTGACTCTAAAAATGTGACACATAATTTTCTCACAAATATTGAGAAAACTTTACTCTATCACGATAAATGAATAAAAAAACTGCTCAAGACAACATTTTATTGATTACTTTATCACGTTTGATCTCTGATACGAATAGTAAATCATAATTACTCGAATGTTACTTAACTTATTGATTTTTGGTGATAGTAGTCGTCTAGCCACAAAAGCTAACTGAGCAGACATTAAGCACTCATTATATTATGTAGCAGTTAACGAGTGTTGATTGATAGTAGAACTATCTAATAATTTATTGTGTAGTAAATGCTAGCGTGATATAGATAAAAAAAAAAATAATAGATTATAATATCACAACAAACCATATGTGACATAGTAATTTCCCACATAAATAGACACAACTATGTCGATATTATCTTTTCAAGAAATGAGAAAACCTTGTAGACTCCTCAGTGTATGAGGCTCATGACTTGATTAGTTTTACCTGATTCCCCGCTAACAAAGTACTAATATAAAATAATACACAATAGCTCCACTACTTATAACTCGCTTCTTTAGCAAAATTAAGGCAACTCCTTGGATATATTTATCAATCAAAGTAGTTGCTATTCACTTCAAATATAGTAACTATTTAATATGACTTTTAAACCTATTAATTATTATTATATAAATAGCATAAAATATACATAGCACAATAAAACAAAACTGAAGTTAGAATAAAATATTAGTATTTCCAATAATCGGCGATAGTAAATCCGAATATCAGACGTTAGAAGAATTTGTAATGAAATACATATGAGCAGAGTCCAATAAATGGCAAAGCAATGCTACATAATATAGTTTTACTAACTTTACGATAGGAGCCTGTTACCAATCACTAAATATTCCTTTCATTTACTATATATACTCACAATACTCATATACTATAAGTTTTTTAACTCCGTAAGCACTAGTACATTTACTTCCTTCAAGGTTATCACCTAAAAACCTAATTATATATAGCCCTAGCAAATTCTATAATAGTGATAACTGTTCTGTTAAGCTAATCAAATCAACAACCCATAAAACATCTTACACTAAAGCTCCACATAATAAAAGAATTTAATTATTCTACCTTTACCGTCATAATTCAATAGGTCCAAAGTATATCTTCTAATAGTTCTACATTGATAAGAAGCACATAGTTCTTGTCAACAGTCACCATACACAATCTCAGGATAAAACCTACCTGAACTCACCTCTTAGTAATTTTTCAAAAACTATTCATATATCTTAAATGAATAATAAGATTTTTGTGTTCCTCCGCAATAAAAAAATTTATACCACATATATCATCAACTAACTCAAATCATAAATATATATCTCATAAAACAATACGTTACAAATTATGCTACATCGTACTAAAAACACACCTCATACAAATTGTTAATGATACAATGGCGCTTCATATGATTCTCTAACTTTATTAAGAATAGGTCATTTAGGTGCTAAATCTTTTACTATCAGGATTTGGTCCAAAAGAGCCACTATTCCACTTACTCCTACCTCTCCAACCCTTGCATTTAAATAGAGTAACAAATAAACTTTATCATTCCTATTAAACCAAGATCACCTGAGGTAATTTATATATTTCTATATTATATAAGCAATATTCTTAGCATTAAGCTATTATCATACTTTCTATTGCTAAATAACACCTTTTCAGGTGTTGAGATAGAATCAAGTCCAGCCTCAAACCTATTCTTATTATATCTCAACCAATCCATATCTCATTATAAAACCGCGCCCACTAATAATTATTCTATCTCACATAATATGTGGTCTCACTAATAATATGAAGTATATGTAAATAAAGTTATAGTATAACATGTCTACTCAATAAGCACTACTTATTAAAGCAATTTCCCCCAAATGAGATATCCCCATATTACTGAAATATTAGTAAAGACTCGCACTAGTGATTTCCTAGAGTAAATAAACATACAAATCAAAATATTAGTACCATAAGTCAATAAACAAAATAATATTAAACACAGTTTAAAAACCTTGCCGAGCCTAGTCCTAGCAGAGTATTTGAAAATTCAACTATCCAGAAATAAAAGATTATATATAACTACAATATAAATGTATATAAACAAGTATAGATATCTCAAATCTATTTAATAAGTTATTTCAACTAATATTCCATAGAAGCATAAATGTAACTATTCACACACAATGAAACTATATATGAGTAATACCCTCACTCATCTAAATACTATATTAATTAGAATAGAAAATAATATTTAATAATAATTACATGAATTATTATAAATACCCTAATTTACACTTTATGATTAATAGAACACTAGCTCTCTAAGATTATAAATAAATATAAGCAAAATGCATAACGGTTTCCTTCACAAATATATATATATAACCCCCTGACTCCCTTGTCTATAACCTTTTATATATATACCACTCCACTTTAATGATATAAGTGAAAGCTCTCACTAACATCACATAACCCTTTTAACTAATTAGAGCATAATTTCAAATTTGACATAAACTAACTCTGCAACGCTCACCTCTCAGTTAGTAGTATAAACTATAACTAACATATATAAATTGACTATGAACAGCTATATCTTAACATAGTATCATTTAATATAGTATTAAAACTATTACATCTACTATCATACTTACCATACCTATCGCTTCACCCTTCTTATAATAACTACGAAATATATATATCATCATTTAGCTTCATTATAAAACATAATTTATACTCAACCTGGTAGTATATTAATTTTTCCAAGCCAAGTTGCGCATACATATTAAATCTCACTCATTCATAAAGAATATATCTATCCTATATATATTAAGATCACTCATCTAGCTTCTATCTTAAATATTACTTCATATCAGTAGCTTAATATCCATCACCTATTATAATGAATTCATCAACAGGTATATATAATTACTAATCAAGGGCTGATATCTTTCTAACTACCCGATATTAAGCAGTTACAACTATTATTTCAGCTAAAAGTATCAAGTATTATCTTTTTTCTCCAAAACTTTACCACAATAGTCGCATTTAGCATGACTTTTTTCCCTACTATAAGGAGCTAAGTCTCATTTGTTTGAAGAAAAGCTTTTAACTCTGTCTGATTTCTTTTATGGCAAATACTGTATAAAATGATAAAAACAATTAAATTTTGCCTATAAATTATTAAATCTTTACTTATACTAATCAGCTATCAATTGGCTCATCCGCTACAGCTCCAATAAACTAAACTGATCTAATTAGTAGAGAAGTAAATTTTCCTCTCACAAACGTAGGCTTGTAAAGCTTCTCTTTAGAGCTCCGAACGGCTTTATCTTATGACTCAAAGAACTAAAATATGAACGAAGAGAGTAAGCAATTTCTCGAAACTTACTATACACTTACTGGGATGTCAGGTACTGGATTACTGCAACACGACAGACTAATGCAACAAGAGCTCCAATGCACTGAAAACTCAAGCTTAAGCGTTCTCCTCATAGCACCTAATACAACTAATATAAGAGAGACATACAGAATTAAAATTACGAGCTAACACAAAGAAGTGTACAAAACATTAGTGACGATCACGGGAAAAGATACCACACTTTTCTTTATATGATTATACAAAACAGACTCAGAAGTTTGTATCACCACTCTAATAACTGACAAAGATGGTAAAAGGAAAATCACTATCTGATCAAGATCACTCTTGACTCCGATATCAAAATGTGCTTTACTATCTATATGTGTGTAATGAACTGCATCATCTAATGTACTACTCCACTCTAGTCAAACCAAAATATATAATCGCGAGCCACTAGAGTTAACAATTCAAACACAAGCCTATTTCAAACCATGACATCTTAAATATTGTGACTATTAATATGAGTTATCCCACTAGATAAAAATTATATATATATAATATATATATAATTATATAATATCTCAATATTGATCTTCAAAAGCACAATGCTATAAAGTCATAACAACACAAGTGCTGAGCCATATAAGCAAAAAAATAGCAACGTGGTGGGCCCTAAAGAGTGCCAAAAATCACGCTAATGCTTCACCACTCAATACTTTATAACTATCTCAAATAAAATATAAAATAACCATTTCAATATATAAATAATAATCACTAGTATAATATATAACAATATACCAAAATAACATCAAATCACTCAAAACGATAAAATATATCACAAAACGAAAACCATATATAAGCCTTATGAATAAAAAAATTTAAATAAAGATAAATAACACATATATAGCTAATTATTATACTGGCCCTACACTTCTAATTACACCAAAGATAATACTTCACTATGTCCTAATGACGTGGCTACCTTTATTACATTATCTACTAATTCGCATTTCTATGATACTATAACCAACGGCACTATCACTACTTTGTAACAATAGTACCGCAATTAAAAACTCTTCTACTCAGCTAATTAGTTATTACGCTTATATTAATCATAATAGTCATATATGTACTATATTACTTTAACGCAAATAGAATCTTCATCATCAAAAAACACCATATAGCAATAATCGTATCCATCGCTCGCTATATTTACCAACGATCAATTTGATTATGAATTTAAAATTTATACGAAAAAAAGAATGAATTAGTTTAATATCAATATGTATTCTATAAAATTGATTATTCCTTAATAGTAATCACATAAACTACTTACTCCAATAAATATGAATGCACATTGGTGCTAACTGCTTATGAGAGAGAGGGTACATCATCAGTATTCCCAAAAACATATCTCCAGATCATATAATAGTTATTAACTACATAAATAACACTTTTATAGATAATAGTGTTTTTATTACACAATACGCTATATAATATATATATATATAATATATATACATATCATTATGTAAAATTTTTAGAGGATGATCAATATCATATAACGAAATAATTACTATGTGATTGGCAAGCAGACATATTTGTACCTATATACCTTTTCATACCATGAAAATCTTTTCAGTTCCATCTTAATAAGCGGAAGTTCCTTTAAGGAGCTTTTTATATAATAAAATATATTCTCTCTTTCAATAAAATATTGTTTTTTATTCTCTAAATTAAAAAGATATTAAAACCCATAATTATTAAAAGTTTATCATTCATATCTGTCTCAACATAATACCTATATAGATTTACTCCTAATAACACTCAAAGCAAGTTTAATTCCATAGAGCAGTATAATTTCAAACATGTTAATTGATAAGATTGTCAAATAATAGATCTTATTGCAATTACATGGATTTACTATAATATTATTCAACATAACTCAAATAGCAAACACATCCATCACAAGTGAAATATTATCACTATATTAATATAATGTAAGATTGTATAAAACAAAACTAACAAATTAGTAGCTACCTGGCCATAATAGCAATAAATAATATAATAAGAGTTTTATAAATATCAATTTTTAAACACACCAGAATGCACACAAAAATCACACGGCATATAATAAGCAGTATTTACTACATCATGTACAAACAAACACATTATTGGGAATTTGAAAATCACCCAAAGCAATTAAATCCCATAGAGCAGTATAATTTCGAACAATGTATAATTGATAATAGCCTACCTATTATATATAATCAAAAAAAATAATAAAATAACTCTCTTAATGACTTTCACAGTAAAATACGCATAATAACCTTTATGATATAGAAAAATATTATTGACGACTTCCATCATATATACACAATACATACATATATATGTACACATATATTAATAATAACAATCATTAAAAAAAAAGAAAATAATAAATTTCCTTCTTTAGGCAGTCATTATATTATATTATTTAATAAAAAAAAGTAAAATTAATATAATATTATAAACATATAAATCTATTATAAAATAAAATACAAAATTAATTTAAACAATAGGTACAAAACATATAACTTATAATACCAGAATATATATTATAAACAAATTTAAGAACACAAAACTTTTCTTTAACTACTTTAAAAGACAGTACCGTATATGCCCAATCGTATGTACTTACTTATAACGTCTACCATATATTTCTATGTATTATCTTATTTCTATAAAGCATAATGAGCATAAAAATAAACTGAAAATATTTTTAACTAACTACCTAAATTAACATTATTAATTTAAGCAATAAATGTAAGAAATATTTCATTCCTTCTTCCATAATATTTAATAATATTTAGTAAATAAAATTTTTATCTTAATGTACCACTTTTAAAAAATTTAGAATACTCAATATATATAATTAAAATTATTTTCACATATCTCTATACATATATAGTCATTCAGTTAATCAATATCAACACATGAAAATGACCCAATCTCTCAAAATACACGTTTATCAAAACCCCACGCTTTTACTTATACTCCTTACCACTCACTACTATAACCAAATACTATAATCTAAAGATCATGTGCCACAATAACTTAATTTACTCATGAGACAATACATACAAACATATCTGATTAAATATTTCAAATATAAAATACAGTAACGGGAATTTATTAAATAAAATATATAAATGTATATTTATATAACATACAAATTATCATTTATAATTATATATTTTTTTTAATAACTTAAACATCCTAAAGTGAAGTTAAATTTTAAAATTATATCAATATCCCAAGTCCTGAGCTAACACTCCTATATATATATAAATTATCTATATACTATTATGCATATCAAGATACCCATCTTCATAGCCTTATCCTAACACATCGCTATACTAATTATTCAATTACGCAATTTACACTCTACAGAGTATTAACCACCACCAGAATAACAATATTATATGAGTAGTGAAAACTTACATATACATCTGACTCAATATATTTTATATTAAATGCATTAATTGAAAGATATTTCAAAATTCCAATACCAGGTTCAGCCTCAAAAAATATTTTATTTATTTTTTTTGTATATAATACTACTAAATATTTAAAATATATAAACATCTTAGCATCAATTTATCTTACTCTCCAATTTTTAAATCCTAATGATACATCTGGAGGGCATTAAATCTAGTACATTAATACAATTTCTTTTTGCTTATTCATCCAACAGCTAATACCCTAAAGTATCACTCTATTAATATTCGTATATCATTATTAGATCTATATATTTCTAATAATCAAACATATGTGTTATGACCGTAACGGCACTTCGTAACTTTTCCTTTTAAAGAAACAAAGTTTATTTTAAATATTTGCTTTTAAAATCATTATTATAACTTTATATTATTATAGTAAATTATTACACTTTACTTTGATATATAAATTATATTTTAAATTAGAATTTTTATTTATATAAATAAAATATTTAAACTTGTAACGCAATCATGGTTATATATATATATATTAACCATACTAACCATCTATATACATATATCAGTGCATATCTCTTAATAAATAAAGAGCAAACAGTAATGTATGATTATAGCATTATTCAGACTCATATGTAGATTTCCGTATCTATTTTTTATTATATTATTATAAATTAATATTAGTTAAATTATCTAATCGATATATATATATACTGTTCTTTATATCACATTTTATTATTAAAATTCTATCATAGTTAATCCTATCCTCCTATTTGTTATTTTAGAAATCTAGCGTCTCAGTGTATATTTTGCGTCATCTGCAAACATCTTGGTTAGGACTAGATGGCATAGTTATATATACTCCATTTACTGATAAATATTTTCAAATACTATTATATTTTTTGTTACAAAAATCACCATCATTCATAATTATACAAAATTTATAATATAATCAGTAAAATAAAAGTTTTATATCCTATTATATTTTTTAAGAGCCTATGCTGTGATTTTCTACAAATAACGTTTAAATATAAATTTATATTATAATTATATATATAATGACCATATTTTATATTATTTAGAAACTACCACAGTAGATTATATATATATAATATTATATATATATCATTTTTTTTTACTATAATTACATAAAATTACTTCGATTACATATCACTATCACATCACTAATTATTAATATTATTACCTTTTTGGAGACAACGAAGTCCTATTTATAAAATTCTTGAACAATTTTTATAATATACCTAACTCGATCATAATTTATTATTATAATTTTGATATAATCCAACTCATGTACTATTGAGCCAATTCTTTCTTCTAATTAAAGAAATAAAAGTAAAACTCACACACTGTTAAATATTATAGTTAATCATACAATTTTATTTTTATATGTATTATATCGAATACATAATCACTAAATCACATACAAACTTAATAAACTATAGTGATTATATAATAACCATAAAGGATGGATATATTAAATTTATAGTAATATACTATTATAAGCTACTTATTATTACTAACCATAAGTTCCTAATAAATATTACTAGTATACTTCCTGAGCAAGATATTAAGATAATCAATAATAAATATATGCTAGTACGAGTGGCTATTTAATACATATAAAATACTATTATACAACTTAATACTATAATTATAAAAGATCATCAAGTAGATAATTAAAAAATTAATTTCTGTTGCAAATACTCCTTGAGACTAAAAATAATATACAAATGAAGAAATCACATAAATAATAATATATAAGATAATTTCCCTAACTATAAATAATTTTATAATAATATTTATAAATAATAATTAATAATATATTCAAATCTATAATAATATAATAAAACTTTATAAAATTGACCTTAAATTAAGGTAATTAATTCTGCATATAATCTATGCAATCATTAAATAATATACAAAAAAATCAATTAATTATATAAGAATAGTGTCCAGCACAATTTTTTCTCACGTCCTATAAGAATAATATATATATAAACTTATTAATGTATAATATTTAAGTAAATCATATTCAAATTAAAATAAATATATCAGGTAATATTTAAGAAACTCCTCTCTCGCCTAAACCTAATAACTTCACTAATCTAACCATATACTATACTCGCATCAAATCCAAAATAAACAATCCAATATAATAATACCATGCATCTAATCTCATAATAATTACTAACTCACTCTATATCACATCAATCTCATAACTCAAATGACTCTAATTACTCCTCACTCTCTCATATTCTCATTCTCCCTTCTGCAATCCTCTCCCCGCCAAAAATGTAATCTATAATAGAAGTTAGCATATATAGGACCTGGATGCAGTTTCTCTAATCTATTTCCTTAGTACTAAATCATATATTAAGTACATTAAACTTAGAAGATCAGCATTCAGTACATAAATTTAGAAATAAATAATTTAGAAATATACTACCTGATTTTATCTAATCAAATATACTTTTTCATAACCATTAATATTTCGTGACTACAATTATAAATGTAGTTTCTTCTTCTAGAAAAAAAAATATAAAAAAAAATAAAAAATATTATATTTTTTTTTACATAAATTTTTATATGCGCATCTATATATATATATTATAATAATTATCTAACCTAAATATATTATTTTATTTTTATATATTACTATTATTGTGCTGTATCAATTATATTTATTTCATAAAGATATTTCTTTACTCTATAAATAATATTATAACACCCAAAATCTCCGGTTATACTATTATTATTATGAGTATCCTGATGATAATTATACTTCGTGAAGGAAAAGTTTTTGTTAAAAATTTTTATATATCGAAATAAAGCTATCCTAATACTTCTGTGAAAAAGAACATGTTGAATATTTCAAATCCAAAATAAAATCTGTTATCACTACTAATATGCTAGTCGTATAGTATATTATTATCTATATAGATATAACTAAATGTGAAAATACGATTACTTATAGTATTTATATATTATCTAATAATAAAATCTAATTTTTTACTCTATATTAATATTATATTATATATATTGCCAGTATATAAGTGATTAGCTATATAGGTAAGAGTACGTGAGTTATGACTAATAATAAATCTGCAGAATTTAGCCTATAATTTTAAATTATGATAAATCACTGAGTTTATAAATTAAATTATAAGTAATAATTATTCTCAAAAACAATCTCATGAGAATTATATAATAGTTAATATTTTTTATATATAAATTTCATTTTTAAAAAATTAAAGCCATATAATATACCATATGTAAGGCTTAGTATATTAGTATATAAATATTAAATATAATTCCACAATTTATTTATAAATTTTAAATCATCTTATAACCATAGTAAATTACTAATATTAGTGGAATAGTGAGTATATATTTATACGTAATTTCGTTTTGAATAAAAAATATAGCAATATTTATTGCAATATCAAAAGAATATATAAATATTAATTATTATATTATCATATATGGAATATATATACATTGAATATTTTCTATTTTGTAATTATACACTTATTAATAACTAAATATGTAAATCATGTGGTATTAATTATTATTTGGTAAAGAACTTCTACAGATAGTTATTTTTGTTAAAATTTAAATGCAAGAATATTACCTTTTTTTATCTAATTCAGTATATTGTATAAATTAGTTGTACATTTAATGATATCTGAAGAAGTTTAAACTTTTATATATTAATAATCACACATAGAGAAAGTGAGAATTAGGTTTACATTATAGTTTAATAATATATAATATTTCTCTAGATAATTTTAATTTTTAGTATTAATATGATATTTTATATTTTTTTTTAAATAATTTCAAGTAAATATTAATCGTTTCTACTATTCAGTATATAAATTACTGTATATATATATTATATATAAAAAATATTTTGATAAACTATTATATTATTTATTTTATAACACTTTTGAAAAGTATTATCTAAATATTCTTATTATCTACAACACATTAAAGTTATCTTTTTAATATTTACATAGGCATACACTTGATAAGAAATATAATATAAATGTTAGAATAAAACAGAGAGAAGAAAATAAAAATATATGAAATAGAATTAACTAATAAATAGTCTTATTATATATAATAAATAATCACAATTTATTACTCTCAACTATAAATATAAATATATATAAATACTATAATTAGAATATAAAAATATATTATATATATATTAATAAATATATACATATATATAATATATATATATAATATATATATATTTATATTAATATATAGATATAATTAAAATAATATATAATATATATGATTATTAATATATAATATATAGATATATATATATATTAATATATATATATATAAATATATATATATTATTATATATATACATCTATATTATAATAATATATATATATATAAAATTAAATTAGTTTAAATTATTTCCTAACTTTAGACGTTGTAAGTAGTGACAGTTTAATAATTATAATTATATATTACATAGTGAGTAACCTTCTCACAATTACCCCCTCCTCCACCCAGTAAGGTATCCATGTAAAGTAAAAAGGAGCCAGGCTTAGTATACACGGCCTCCAAGGTGGTATATTAATAATTAGCACTTTGTTTATCTTATTCAATCCACACCCGATTAGCATTTCAAAATTCAACTAAATGATCTATTATCAAATCTAATACTCTTATCAAAATATCTGTATCTATTTCTTTATTAGATTGGTACGTTTTCCTTATACACTAGGCAGCTCTTACTATAGATATATATAGTATGGATTAGATGAAATCCAGTGAATAGGTCCCCTAAATATAATATTAACTGCTAGTACCCATATATGATCAACAACAATCAGAATAATAGCATTTCAATGGTCAAAGATCCATAAGTGGAATCAGCCTTGACTACTGTATTCCCATGTTATTACAATAACTCTCCAGATAAATAAATAGTACCTAAGCTTCTCCCTAGTAAAATTTTAGCTCACAATCCTTACCTAACTAATTAATATTACGAAAAATTACCTCCCCCTTCCCCCTACCAACAGCACTAAAAACTATATTACTAGATACTATTAAATAAAATGCCTTAAATACATAATAATAAGCTACTATAAATACGAAACTAAGTTATATCCTAAAACTAAAATTAATATATATGAAACATGTAAATTATTATAATATAATCCACAAAATCCTAGTTACAACTTACAACCATTAGACAAACACTTATTGGAACGCGTGACCAATTAGCACAATATTTAACCTTCTCATACCATTAGAAGCTCTACAATAATTTATGGCTCAAATATATATTCACAAGAGCAACAAACAAAATCACACATTTTCCTTACCCCTCATCTTATTAACTCGGAATGAGGCTCTCAGTAAAACAGGGTGGTCCATAGTTTTGGTTAGAGACAATATAACCCTCATAGCTTTCCCATCAAATAGACCACAATCCATATATAAAAGAAACGAGCATATGAAAATAACTAAAATAGGAGTGTATATACCACCCCCTCTAACTAGCTCCATATCCCTCTTCCGCGCTACAGGACATCTCAACCACACACCCTCGACTATCAAAGTACTTACTTAACAATCCAAAAACTCGCAATCACTCAAGGAGAGTGGAGAATTATATGTATAAGACGTCTAATGCTCGATATCAACACGCTTACGTGCGTTCTGGATAGGCCTGGTATGCAATGAGTGATTTTTATTCAGAGCGAAAGTATAAAGCTATTTTAACCCGATCACATAACCACGACATTGGCAATCATAATCCATATAACTTAAACAAGATTAGATATAGAGTATTCCTATTTATCCCTTAATTATCCAAAAAACTCAGCCCAGCCTTTAAAGCCCTCCTCCACAATTAGTAACAAATCCACCACTTATTCCAGTACGTTATAATATCTATTATATCACCCTCTATACACCTAACTTACTTAATATACCATGTAACACTAATACTTGAGACTTATACAATCATGAAACTAATATACCTTACCTATTCCTATTTTAAGTCTAAATTCCCTACCTACGTATATATAAATAAATCACAATATACCCCCCCTCCACCCAAAAAAATAAATGTACTAACTATCAGTATCACTAATTATCACCTAAATATAATAAGCAAGCTGGATCCTAGCATATCACGAACCATATCGAAATCCCATATTAAACCCAATTCCAATCACGATAGTGATATACTAATAACATTTATCACCTAACACACCTAATTCCATTATCACTTAAAACCATAATATATTTAGCATTAAATCCGAAATCACTGAGCATTGTTATCACCCTATATAATACACACAGAATAAATTTCAACTACAGACCCCCAAATCAGTACCATAACTCTTCAATATAAATAACAAAGAAACTTCATACTCATCTAGAAATTACTACAATCCATACACTACAAATTATTATTTTACGTAATAACCAAGATTAACATAACTATAATACACATCCCAAATCCTTCCAATCATATTTACAGAACAACTAACACTTACATAAAAAAAGTATTTTTTATACGTAAATATTCACTTACCAACAAAACAATTACTCGCGCTAATAGACAATAAGTATAAACCCTTTAGTATCAGTATAATTTTCATTCTAATAAAATTATAAAATACATAACCTAAATCACACAAATCTACCCATTACCTATTAAACCTAATATACATCCCTCCCTTTTATCTATACTCACAATAATCAACAATCAGACAGTCTTAGTATTAAATATTCCATAAATACATAATATAGTATTACTACACATACTCTATCATCTGAGTAGCGAGTGAGAATAATCCCACACCACCCGGATAAATTAGGAAATAATAATAAAACACACTCGAGAATACTCCTAATTAGACCAACCCTCTCCAACCCCCATTATACTAAAACCTAACTATATTAATATTAGACATATAAAACCCTCAAAAAATATTCTATAAACACTAGCAACAATAGTCTAATTACTCAAATATCCAAATAATCATAACTATATTATACACCTTGGAGTGAAAAAAGCAATCCTACTAATCGAGCAAGAAATCTATGCAATATAAATCTGACATAATATCACTTAAATAACTACATATACCTCATTAAATCTATTATATTTTGTTAAAACTCAAGATTCAATAATCTCCCTAAATCACTTCACAAACCAAATATAAAAATAAGACCCTAAAAACTCCCCTCACCTATCACTATACCAGCCTTATATATTCTACTCACTTACTGCTATTAGCTATATACATTATATTAAAATCATACATATAGAGAATTAATACTAAACCAATAAATATTATCCCTATACTACACCAATATATAATTACTTTCATCCTCACGTATATATTTCCAATCACACTTAGGATTTACTAAATACAACCACTAATCACCCTTCATAATCATACATCTAATAATATGATTCAAATCAAATTACTCACCCTTTCTCCACAGTATATCGTAATATTACCACTGCAATTAAGACATAACAAAAGTATTTAAACTAACATCACTATATATACTCATCCAACAAACAATATTATACCTTCAAAAAATATTCCACTAGACCCCCACTATAGAAAATAAAAACGTAACAATAAATAAAAGGCTCTCATAAGTGCTACTCTAACTACATACCTCTATTTCACGATTAAATGTCTTATATACTAATATTATAACATACCTCTCCTATACATATTAGTCAAAATTACAATCATAATAGGTCAGTGATGATACATTTAACAAGTGCTTTGCTAGTCCAGTGGATATCATACCACAGTATGGTTACACAACCTTTACAACAGCTAGATATTTATATACCCACCCCACCCAGCCAAACTAATATATCATATTAACTAGACTAATAATAACCACAGTCTTATTATACCCATAATCAACCCCATACGTATAACACACATATGCCAATCAAAATTATATATAACCTAAGAATACTTATACATCTATTAAAAATTGGTAATCTCCACAAATAAGACAGTACCTACTCATTATATTAAATCTCACCATCACACTTTTAACTACTATACTCACCAATCCTCCCATTACATTACCTAAATATTCAATCCATAGCTTACACATCACTCTACTTCCAAAAAACAAAACCCCAAAAACATTTATATTATACTTAACCTATGACACATCACATTACTAATTCTCCTCCTTGCTATCTTTGGCAAAAAGAGGCATTATCTCCAATAGCAACGATTTAAATTATAAACACCCTCCAATCACTACCTTCTCTCAACACATACTTATAACTGACATGAATTACACTAATACTCACTTAACTACTTAATCAATAAACATAACTCCTTAGATAAATAAAATAATCTTAATAAACTATATTGTCACCTAACCAAGCATTTTCCCAAAACTAATAGACACTGGTTCACAATAATAAATTCAAATCTCTCAAAATACACTTACATGAGAATTTATCACAGTATCTCATCATAAAACTACCCCAATCCTAAATTAACACGATCAAACTTCCATCCTCCCCATCTACACACACCTGGAGATGGTGGAGAGATGAGTGTATAGACTCAATCACAAATCAAAAAAATAACCCTATAGTATATACCAATCCCACCTTACTATGTCACCCAAATAATCTTCCCATCTCCCTCACGACATAACTATATAAAATCTTACCCCTATTTTTTAACCAATCATCTACATTCCTATTATACAAACAACTTATTACCAAGCATTAATCCCTCTCGCCCTCTCACCACAATATAGTCAATATATGTAGTCAGTATATTACATACTAAATTACAATATAATATAAATAACATACATATCTAAACTACACATACCACTAAAATAGTTATCTTTACGTACACTGTTTACAGTTCAATTAAAAATTATACACAGTAAAAAATCTGTGTCTACTTCACCAAGCCTACAGACACATCTCCCATAATAAATAAACAAAATACTATAAACATATTCTGCATAATAGCGAGAAACTATCGCCCGGTAAGAATCCAAATTTTCCTCATAAATCACATGAGAAAGAAGCTTTGAATTGCAGTTGTTTTGTATAGTTTTGTTTCCTCCTTCGTGGCATCAATCCCTATAAAATACATCGGTCTTCTTTAATAAACTAACATATCCACCGCCCCACTGCACCTAAAGTCACAATTCCCTAAACACAAATTAGTAATAGCTACCTCTCACTCTTATCTGTAGTGCTTCTGATCAATCGCCTCACCCTCCCTCAATACTCATGCTATAATTAAATTGATCTCTATCTAGATGTATATGTAGAAAAATACGTACTATAAGTAAATTCGGACAGTATACTCAAGGTATCCTGAGATACAGGCCCAAATATCACGTAGCTAAAGCAGATAAATATAAAAATTAAGTATAGAATTATTATATATATATTAATATAAATAATATATATATAGTATATATATAATATATAATAGATATATATATATAATAACTCATAAGTATTAATATATTAATTAATAGTATATATATAAGATAAATAGATAAATTATAATAATAATAATATATTATAATATATTAATATATATAATATATATATAATAGTTATATACATATTATATATATATTTATTATATACATATATATATATCTTCTTCATCTTCCTTCGTAAATTCTCAGTAAAGATATATGAAATGTCCACCATATTCACTATATACGTTATCAATTTCATTAGTACTATGATATTGTTATTTTAATTATAGCTAGAATCATTAGAATACTTAGTCGTATTAGTCACTACATAGTGGTTTCTTTACGTCTACTAAATTATCAGAATTTCCATATATATATATTTTATAATTGAGTAATATTATATAAAAGATATATATTTATCTATAAGCATACCTATACATTAATATTAAAAATAAGTATAATCAGCCAAAAACTCAATTTAATTTGAGAAGAATAGAATAATAGACTAAATTAATAGTATATATATATATATAATTAATAAATATAGTAGATATATATAATATAGATAATATAGATATATATATAATAATATAAGAATATAATATATTGCTGATATATATATAAGATATATAAATAAAATATATATATAATATTAAATATAGATATATATATTATATATTATATATTATATATATCAATATATATATTATAATATATTATATATATTAATATATATATAATAATTATATATATATTAATATTTTATATAATGCAATGGGTACCACAGTCCATTTTGCAAACTCGCTTGGTAACAGTGAGCAGTAAAAAAAATCATACAGTAAATTTTCATACAGAATAATATTTTTATCATACCTAACCTTTATATTAAGTATATAAAATGATACACTGATCGGTTCTTTATATATTAAATCACTACGAATGCTACTCATTATCTTAATATATACCATGATATATATAGTTATAGTAATACATCTCTACAAATATATTGTTAAGTATAAGTAATTTCATTTTAAGGTTTTCAAAACGCATCTACTTTCATTATATATATATATATATATACTATATATTATATATAAGTAGTAATGTGAATTGTAGTAACTCATTGCAAATAAAATTATCCATATATTATGATGAAACGCTTATTTGGTATTACTATTAATAAATGCACAAATCGTATTTTAGTATAGTAGAGAAATTTTGCTTCAAGACTAATCCATTGTTCACTAGGCTTCTTTATCGCTATATATTTGGGTGTCCTCATCTAGAAAATACATAGGACTATCTCCCATATTTATAACTATATATATTATCAATTTAAATTACAGAATATCTCCGGGTGATATTTTCCATATGCTATATAAGTGCGTGATATAAATGTATGAAGTCCATATATTACCTCAGACACTATAAATATCTGTGATATAATATTAACACTCTATTTATAAATGTTAGTACATCCCATTTAAAAAAAAATTCTGACCGAATGAGTAGCATGTGTGTAAAAAACGTGTTTGAGTTGAGATTTATTTAGAGTGACAGGATTAAAGCAGGCCCAATGAAAATGGATATAATTTTCAAGAATATAAATTATAATATGAATATAATAATATATATAAAGATTGAAATTTAGATATATAAGTAAATAGAATAATTAAGATAGAAATAGATAAATAGATAAAAAGTATATATATAATAGTCAATACTGAAATAAATAATCCAATGCTACGCAATACATATAAATAGATTCGCTTAGAATATTAAATATATATAAATATATTATAAGAGTATATATAATATATATATATATAATTCAATATAGAGTATAATATAGATGATATATATATATATTTAATAGATAATATATATATATAATAGATATATTATAGGAATAGAATATATATATATAATAGATATAATTTACTAAATATATATTTACAAGTATTAATATAATAGAAGACAATAGGTATAAGATATCTTATAAATTAATTAGAGAAACTCAGCACTTTACGAAAATTAGATAAACTAATCAATATTAAAAAATTTTATAATACGTAAATCCAAAATAAGAGAGAATACAATATAACAAGTATTCATGTCGCATCATCCGAACATCCAAGGTTCAATCCTGCCATGATCACTCTATTCTGACTCAATGAGCGGACAATCCTGAAATCACGTAGAATCATCATAGCCGAGTGATTGGTCGGTAATATCGTAGTTCAATAATCCTATTTTGATAATATCATCATTAGCCGCATCAAAGAATCAATCGTAATCAAACTGCTCAACATCAATCACGATCAAGATAATCCCTATCTTAGTTTCATGTTACAGCCCACTCTATGTTCACTCCCGATTCGATCTAGTGATCCAATTTAAGCCACGTGACTTACGATAACATAATATAGAGTGCCAAATACAATACACCAATTATCATCATCAATCAATTGGCCCGGATCATCGTGATAGACGTGTGATGAAGGGTCATTAATTATGTACCGATAATAAACGATCATATGCCGTAAAAATCATACATTGCCTTCGAAAACAATAAAACCATATTGGCAAACTAAAAAGTATCATATCTTGTAAATTATAACCCATGTAATCGTTATTCACAGGGTGATATCCTACAAACTACATGATGTTCTACTACAACAGACTCAATTTATCACAAATTGACTGAAGCCAAGAGCGTCGAAGTGTCACCGATGTCGTTTCCCTAAAAAAATTTCAATCCATAATCATTCAGTCATCATTATCACCAACTTTCCTTATCCAAGATTGGGGTCAGGTGCCGATAGCAGTGAGCATTTCTTATCCAGGAAGCACAATGCAACTGATAGACAACAAACGATAAACGGTCTTAGTAGAAGTAAATAAGTTCAAAAAACACGTTTACTTTAATAATAGAGCTCAACTATTAAAAAGAGTAAAGCGTTTTTCGTTGGACATTTGTTAGGGTTTCGAAAACGAAAACAAGTAGTTACGACTCCCCGAGTTTGCTTTTTCGTTTTGTCAAAACTTAGCAGAGAGCTAGGAAATCGAGAAACAAATGAAGTCCCACAGCCCAAACTTAAACAGGAATGCCTCACCTTCTTGCAAACAGCCCACTTTTACTACGGGACTAGCCTGAATCTGTCGCAGCACGCTCTTACAAAAAATGGTAAACAAAACCAGATATCGACCCCCATAGGTGCCAACAGTCCCTGGCCTAGTAGACGGTAACATGTACCATTCACTAAAATAGCTTAAAATTCCATATTTTCCAAATGGGATAAAAGACGCGACGGATACGGCTCACTATTCATACCCCTTCTCAATAGTTTATCGTCAATATTATATGTAATTAAACCAGTGTGGGCATTTTTTCTAATCCTTGTTAATTATTCCATGAAGAGACCCCCAACTTCCATGTCCAAAACACCGTTCCCCAAATAAGAAGTACAATTATGAAATATAGTGTACCCCACACCACAATTTTCGCTAGAAACTGATATCCGTATGGCGCTCAACAGATTATTATCAATACCACCAGACCCATTCACTCGTTAGAGCACAAATGGACCCAAAACCATAACTGCCCTAAAATAAAAAAAATGCCCTAATATATATTTCTTAGCAAAATCGACCATTCAACATACTGTCATACTTAAACTTCGACCTTCCTTAACCCCAAAACCCAAGCGGGTAAAAGAACTATACGACGAAATGGTGACATACCCGTTCTTCACGATCCCCCAGGATATTCTCCATCTCCATAACTGAATAACTCAATTAAACATTTTTTTTTTCGGTAAAAGTATATATATAAGGAGATTTTAACTCAATGACCGCGTTAAATTAATAAAGCAATAATTAGTTACGAAATTAAAACTATTAAGTATAAGATTTTTTATAAATTGATTTCCATTATTCTTTTTAGAGGAATAAAATGATAAGTGAAAAATTTATATTGAATAAAGTTTAAGTACTACTATTTATTTCTTTTGGAAATGAGTGAAAATTATTTGAAAGAAATTAATAACTACTGTACAAAGTACTTTTGCATATAGGGAAATGAAATCATTGTGGTTTCTTAAGATAGATTTAAAGAGGAAACATTGAGTTATTCTTGTAAGAGGCATACAAGTGAGTTACAAGCAATTTGTCCCTCTGTATACCTTATTAGGAAAAGTTATTTTTGTTTGTGCAATTAGAAAGATAGAATATTTGGAAAAATTTAATAAGAATTATTTCATTTTTAAAATCATTCATATTCTTTGGGTTTTAAATTTTTTATTATTTTTAATAAAGATCGAAAATTTTTCAAAATAAAATTATGAACTTGTTTTTGTTTATTCCATTATCACAATAAAAATGTTTCCAACATCAATTTATTGATGTATTTTGCCATATATAAGATCTAAATATAAAACCAAAATTATTTCTAAAGAATATCATGTTAATTAAAGTGAAAGAAAAATCGTTTTTGAGCTTGGCATCAAAAAATAAATGATAAAGAATTAAAAATTTCAAATGAATAACAAATTTCAACTTCCAGGTTGTCATCAAAGAAGCAATAATAATAAAATATAATAATAATAATAATAATAACTAAGTAGATAATAATAAATAAATAACAATAATAATCAATAATATAAATAAAAGTAAAACTCAAGTAATGAAAAATAATAAGTAATAATAATAATAATAAAAAAAAAAATAATAATAATAATAATAAAATAAATAAATAATAATAAAATAATAATAATAATAATAATAAAATAATAATAATATAATAATCATAATAGAATTATAGATAATAATAATAAAATCCAAGAATTAATAATTTATTTTATAAAATTTAAATAACATGAACCAATAATTAGTAATAATAATAATAATAATAATAATAATAAATAATCAATTAATAATACACTTAATAATAATAATAATAATAAGATTAATATATTACATAATAATAATAATAATCACGAATAATAAATAATAATATAATGAAATATAATATATAATAATAATAATAAACATTGATAATAATAATACATATAATAATAATAATATAATAATAATAATAATAATCATAATAATAATAATAATAATAATAAATAATAATAACAATAATAATAATAATAATAATAATACTTTATGTGTACTTTTAAACAAATTGTCATAATATATTAATAATAATAACAACTAATAAATAATAATAATACATCTAATAATCAATATATCAATAATAATATAATATAATAATAATATATCATATATAATTAACAATAAATAAATAATTAATAAAAATAATGAAAAATAAAAATCATCATTTATATTAATAATATACAATTAATAAGCAAACATAATAATTAAAATAATAATGAATTTTTTATAATAATAAAATAATAATAATAATAATACAATAATAATAATATGAAAAAATACACATTAAATATAAATATATGACTTCTATAATCGAATAATACTAACAATAACAATAAATAATAAAAAATACAATAATATAGTGAATATCTAATCAAATTCTAAATATATAATAATAAAATAATAATATGAAAATAATAATAATAATAATAATAATAATAAATTACACAAAATAATGAAATAATAATAATAATAAAATAAATTCTATATTTATTATAACAAAAGAAAATAACATTAACAATAAACAATAACAATATAATATACATATAATAACAATAAGAACAAGAAAATAATCATCATAAGAAAAAAAAAATTAAATAATATGCAAAATAGATCCATAAAAAATAATAATAATAATAAAGAAATGATTATGATAATGATAATGATAAAATAAATAATAATTATGATAATAATTATGATAATACATAATAATAATAAATAATAATAATAATAATAATGAATAATAATAATAAAAAATAACTAATAAATAATAATAATAATAATACTAATAATAATAATAATAACAACATACAAATAATAATAAATATAAAATAAAATAATAATAATTAAATATTAATTATACAATAATATAATAATATAATAATAATAATAATAAATAATAATTAAATAATAATCAAAATATATAATAATAATAATAATAAAATAAATAATAATATAATATTATTCAATATATATTATAATATATATAATTATATATAATTATAATTATAATTAAAACTATAATTGTCAATTATCTTTAGTAATATAATTATAACAATAATTAATAAATTATTCATTTTATTTATTATTTACTAAAATAATAATAATAAATAACTCATAAGTATATTTAACACGGGAAAATTTTTAGAGTTTTGATAAATAAATTATAATTAAATTATCAACAAATAATGAATTAATTGGATTACTAATTAAATAATTATAATTACAGTTACAATTTACAATTAAATTACAATTACAAATTTACAATTTAAAAATACAATTATATAAATAATTATAATTAATAATTATAATTATACATATAAACATAATAAATAATAATAATAATAATAATAATAAATAATAATAATAATAATAATAATAATAATAATAATAATAATAATAATAATAATAATAATAATAATAATAATAATAATAATAATAATAATAATAATAATAATAGTAATATTATAATAATGGGTTCATTAAAGGCGACAAAACTTTTATTTTGCAATTTGTAAAACCATTGCACATAATTATTAATTTCTTCCAAATAATTTTCACACATTTTTGGAGGAAATAAATAATAGACATCAAAGCCAATTGTAAATATGAGTTTTAAGCTTCAAAGCTCTTAATAATAATGCTCACAAACACGAAGCTCTTAATATATAATATATATATATAAATTATATATATATATATAATATATATATTTATATATTATATTATTATCTATAATAATTTATTATATATATATATAATATATATATATTATATATTAATATATATATTATATATATATATATACCATATATACACTATGACTATATTACGTGCCTTTTAAAATTATATAGTAATATATTTATAATATCTATACTATATATAAATAAAAGTAATAACAAACTATATATTATATACTATACTATAATATACAAATTATATAATATGATATATAAATAATATATATATATATATACTATAATATATATCTATACGTATAGAATCAATATATTTATAATTAATAATATATATATATATACTATTATATAATTATATGGCCATTATTAATACCACCTTATATATATATATATATATATACTAATTATATATATATATTATTGTATTTATAGCGTTTATATATTCAGAAAGTAGTATAGTTAGTATTAGGAGTAAAACTAGCTATATATACTTAGTAATATAGTATATGAGTTATAATATTTTATACTTGGTATTTATAATATATATATATATTATATATATATATAATATATAATATATATATATAAAACTATTAATATATTATATATATATATTTAGTAGAAATAGTAGTAGATAATACTATATATATATTAATATATAAATGTATATATAAAATATATATAGATAATATATATAATATATATCTATATATATTAATATTATAAATATATATAATTATATATATATAGACATACTATAGTATAAATTATAAATATTCTTTATGTATATATACTATATATTATAGCTGATAATACATTACTATTATACCTAAGTATCAATAGTAAAATCCATAAAAAATAAAATTTGGATGGTGAATTCAGCTAATTATAAATAATTATATAATATAGTACATATAATATCATAATACTATAATATAATTAATTAAATAATATATAATAAACATTAAATATTTAATAAATATTATATATAATTAAATTAAATATAATAATTAATTATATAATTAATAATAAACTAATATAATAAATATAATAATTTAATAATAATATTATACAATATTATATATATATAATAATATAATATTACATAATTAATATTAATAATAATATAATAATTATAATTAAATAAATATTATTATAAAAATATTAATATAGAATAATAATATATAACCTATATATATATATATAAATATTATATTAATGATTAATATAATAATACTATATTTATAATATTAATATTATAATAATTTAAAATAATATAACTATATATTAAATTATATAAATTAATTAACTATAAAATTTAATAATATTATAAAATTATATTTATATATATATTATAATAATAATAAAATTATAATTAATTATATAAAATTATAATTATGAGAATTTTATAAACTATATTATAATAATAATAAATTATACTTATATCTAAATATATAATAATATATAAATTATAATTTTATATATAATACTAAAATATTAAAAATTAAGATATAATATAATTTAAATTTATATATATATTATATAATTATAATATAACATTTTTTTGGGGAGGAGTTGTTATAGAAATATAATATATTATAATAATATTAATAATATTAATAATTAATATATTATTAATAATTACTAATAATATATATATATAATTATATATAAATTATAAAATAATATCATAATATTAAATAATATATACAAATAATTATTTAATATATATCAATTAATATCAAAATTTCCTTATATATACAAATAAGAGAGACAATGATCATACAATAGTATTAATCTAATTATTAGTTAATAGTATTTATACCTATTATTATAATTAATATTATATATATAAAAATAAATATATTACCTAAAATTAAATAATAATAACGCATTATAAGTAATAATAGAGACTTAAGGTAATAGGGGTGAGTATAGATTATTATTCGTACCATAAATTATGATAGCTACCAATAAAAATATATAATTATACAGAAATAATAAAATTTAATATATATACTAAATAAATAATAAGTAAAAATCAGTCATTATATATAGTTAATATACTGATAATATAGTAAGTATATATAATGTAGTTTAAAAGTGTAATAAATTATAATATATTATAATACTAGTTTTGGAATCATTTTCTGTCCTTGTTTCTGATATATTATTTTTAAGTATGTAATGAGACATGCTAAGTAAATAAGTTTTTATATAATTATATATTAAAATATACAAAAATAATATATAAATAATAATTAATATTATAATATAATAAATAATTAAAATTTAATATATATATTAAATATTAAATAGATACTATATTATAAATAGACTTTATAATATAAAAAAAAATAAAATAAGATAATTTAATATAGATACAACTTATTTTATAATATATTATATTATATAAATATTATATAATATATATATAAATATTTAAATAATATATATTCTTTCGTTGTAAATTTAAACAATTGTTATCTTTGAAAAAATAATGAGTACTCTTTTTAATATTCTTGGTATTAATATTAAATATAAATTATATTATAATATATATAATTAATTATATATTTAAATTAATATTATAATTGATTAATAATAATACATAATTAATAATACATAATATATAATAATTAAATATACAAATAAATATATTATAATTAAATTAATATATATTAAATGAGATATTAATATATATATTATATAATATATAAATAATATATAATATATATATATTAATATATCATATAAAATATTATTTATTATATATTAATATATACTATAATATATAATTAATATATATATATATATAACTATTTATTATATATAAATAATTTAAATATAATAAATTATAATAATATTAATTAATATATATATTTACTTTTATATTTATATATATATATACGTATAATATATATTATCTATATAATTGTCACTATACTAATTAATAATATATATATATATATTATTAATATATATTAATATGGTATATATAATGTGTATATTATATAAATATATATATATATAACATTATATATATTTAACTATATATATAAATATTAACTATATAATAATATATTAATAAAATATATTATAATTATATTATATATATTATATATATATATAATATATATAAATTATATATATATATATATAAATATATATATAAATATTATATATTTAATTATATATATATATTATATATATATAATAATATATATATATATTTTATATATATTACTTAATAAATATAATATATTATATTTAATATATATATATATAACTATTACTATAATTATACTATACATATATATATATTAATATATTATAACTATTATTAATATATAAATATTATATAATATATATACTTAATATATTATATATATATATAATATATATATATATTATATAAATATATAATATATAATAATAAATATATATTATATGTATATATATTATAAATTATATATATCATATATTTATAGATTATATAATAATATTATATAAATATATATATTAATAATAAATATATATAAATTAATAAATATATAATAATTGTAAATATAATATTTATATATATATATATATAATTATAATAATTAATAATAAATATAATATATAATTAATATATATTTATAATAATATATAATAATATATTATAATATAAATAAAATATATAAATAATATATAATTAAATACTTATATATAATTATAGTAATTATATAATAATAATACATATAATAGTACTATATATAATAATATATATACTATAAAATATAATATCATATATATATACTAATTATATATATATATTATATGATATATATATTAACTATATATATTATATAATAATAATTATATATATATATATATATATTATATAATATATAATATATTATATCATAAATAATATATTAATATATAAATTTATATAATATAATATTATATATAAAATTTATAATAATATATATTCTAATATATATATATAACTATAGGGAATGAAATAGCGACGTCGCTTTTACGTCCATTTGCGATGTGCGACATCGTAATAGTAACATAATAACGTCCTTTGGATGAAAATGTCACTCTTAGCGACGTTACATGTGGCGAAAACATCATGCTAAAGTCTACTGGTAACGTAATATTGACGTAATCTTACGACAGAATTCCCTGACAATACGATACACGGAACATTGCAGCGAGGTATGTATATTAAAAGACATCTATTTGTATGTAACTTTGTTGTATTATAATATAATATATAATATATATAATATTAATAATATATATTAAAATATATATATTATTAATATAATTATATATATATACATATATATATTATATCTATATTATATATATAATATATTTATATATATATACACAAACTGGCAAAGTTTTCAATGAATCGGCCTATTACTGAAAATGCCGAAATATTAATTATCATACGCATATATAAAAATATATATATACTATATATAAATTTAATTATATATAATAGTTAATTAATATATATAAATTAAATTATAATATATATAATATATAATTATATTATATATATAACCACAAGCCCATGTAGCTGCAGCCAATTCGACACGAACACCATTGTGCGTAAGCCAGTCTAGCAATTCAGTATATAGCCACAAAACACACAACTTTGCCAAAAGGTTGTATATAATATATAAGTATATATATATATTATTATAGTATATATATATAAATATTATACTCTATATATATATATATATAAATTATAATAATAATTATTATATAAGTATATATTATAATATAATAATATATATATAATATAATATATATATTATTAATATATATAATATATAATATATTAAATATATAATTATATTGATATAATTATATATTATATATATAAATATATATATTATTATATATTATATGATTTTTATATATACTATATATATTATATATATTATATATATATATAAAATATATATAATAAATATATATATTAATAATATATATATATATCATATATATAATATTAAAATAAATTATATATATAATATAGTATATAAATATAATATTTATTTATAACATAAATAATATATATATATATATATATATAAATTATATTATATATATAAAATAATATATAATATACATATAATATTATATACGTTGCTATTCTTTTATAATAATGCATACATATGATATAATATATTATATATTATATATATATTATATATATAACGTATTAATATATGATTATATATATACTATATATATATTATAAATAATATATTATATTATAATTATATATATATATATAAATATATAATACTGAAATATGCGCTGCTGTCTTAATATTTAGAAAATAGTGTATTATTAATTATTCTGTGGTAAAAATAATTGAGCTTTTCAGAAACTAGTAAATAGCTTAACTAGCCCACAATATCACATTTTCATATCTATGAGGTTGCATTGAAGTGACCTTCTGAAAATAAAAATAAAAAAAAAGAATAAATAATTTTTTTTGAAAACACATAATAAACAGAAACATATAATAAAATAATTAACACAAAATAATTTGAAATAATTAACTGCAGAGTAACTCAAACCATTCTTTCATTAGAGGCAATACGAGCGACTGAGACATAAATATTATATTTAGAGACGTCATAAAATGTACGACATTTGAAAAATTTAAAATACATACATAAATACAAATTTCTGTAAGAAATCCAATGTAATATCTAAATAACGACATAAAAACAACATAAACAATATAAACGAAAAAGAATAGAAAGATTGGAATAATAATAATTATGAAGAAAAAAAAAAAACAGGGTTGTTTGTTATTTAAAAGGATAATCGTACGCCCTGGACAGATGTATTCCTAATTATCAAAGAAATTTTTAAGAAGTGGCAATGTATACGTTCCTAAAAATACTTAGATTGAATTGCATAGAAAAGTGCAAACATCACATGGAAGACGAATCGACAAAACGTGCACATAGAAGCAGTCTTTGAACGTGATGAGTTCGAAACAGAACATAACGTCGCTGTGATTATCTGCAATCATCTGTGCTATATGGAGTATACTAATATATATATATATAATATTTCTATATTATAATAATATATAATATAATATAATTATATATTATATATATATAATATAATTATATTATATATACATATTATATAATTATAAATTATATATGATGCATGTATATGATTAAATAATATATTAATATATATAATAATTATATATTATTATAATATAATTATATTAAATATATTAAATATATAAATATATTAATATATATATAAATATTAATTCACATGTGTATATAGATGATTTTATACTTTACAATAAGTGAAAATTTTTTATGTTAAAATAAATTTAGAACGTAAAAATTTAAACATTGAATTTATTTATTGTGATCTGGTTGGAAGGAGCAAAAAATTTTGAAATCATTTCTTTGGGCTATTTAATCCAATAATACAATATAACAAATTATTGTATCAGATATTTTTAAATAATAATGCAGAAGGTGGAGCTGCGTCTCCCAAGTCTATCGTCGAGTCATAGAAGTAAATTTTCCAAATTCTGCCACGTACGAATCAGAACCCTTCTATTCACATTTCATCTTTCGCGAATGGTGGTGATATTTCGTTTAACATACTAATAGTAATAACAGTCAGATTTTTGGTGATAAATAATAAGTAATAATCAAATGTTAATGTTAACATTATTTATTACTATATTATTTCAGATAATAAATAATGTTAATGTATTTAAATATTGTGAAAGAGGAAAATAATTTTTTCATATGGAAATATATATTAAAATTTGGGTATGTATAAAGGCTTGATCGAGAGAAGGTGGGTGATAATGATAATAATAATACAGTGTAATATTAGTTAATTGAAAATTCTTAATATAGTTAAATAGTGGAAAATAATATTAAATAGTATTTGTGAAATATTGTGAATAGCTCTATTCAATATTCATTTAAAAACATAGTGCAGTGAATAGTGATAGTTAGTGATAATGATAGTATGATAGTGATAGTCATTAATAATAAATAGGTGGTTTCTTAGTAAAGTGGAATGTGATAACGATATATTGGTAATATCGAATATAATTTGATATCAAAAATACACCTCTATAAAAATATAAAACTTTTAAAATAAAATTTTAAATCTGTGTTGGTGAATCAAAAACTTTTTATTAATTTACTTTTGTTTCAGAAAGTTAAAATATATATATATATAATATAATATTATATTATATAATATCTAATTATTATATATATATATATAATTTTATACATATATTATATATATATAATATATTATAATATTTTATAAATATATATTAATAATAATATAAATTATATATTTGAGAGAAGAGAGAGAGAGAGAGAAGAGAGAAAGAGGAGAGAGAGAGAGAGAGAGAGAGAGAGAGAGACGAGAGAGAGAGAAGAGAGAGATTAGGTTATTTTTTTAGAGTACCGTATACATTATGTTATAATATATAATATATATATAAATATATATATAAATTATATTATAATATAATATATATATATAATAATATATATATATATAGGTATATTATATATATATATATATATATATTTAATATATATTTATATAAATGATAATATATATATATATATATTAGTATATTATATATATATAAATATAAAATTTAATTATAAAATATTATATAATATATTATAACTATATATAAATATATTATAATATATATATTATATATAATAATATTATAAATATATTCATATTGAGAGAAGAGAGGAGAGAGAGAGAGGAGAGAAGAGAGAGAGAAAAAGAGAGAGAAGAGAGATGAGAGATTAGGTTATTTTTTTAGTTATGTAGATTATGTATGTTATTAAGGGTATGTGCATTATTTTTAAAAAGTTGTTACGTTAGATATGTTAGTTGTTTAGATTATGTTTTACTTTTTAGGCTTTAGGTTAGGTTAAGGTTTAGGATAGGTTTAGGTAGGTTAGAAGTTTAGGTAGGTTGGTTAGGTTGGTTAGGTTAGGTTTAAGGTGTAATTAGGTTGGTTAAGTAGGTTAGTTAGGATTTAGGTTAGTTAGAATTAAGATTAGGTAGGTTTGGTTAGGTTGGTTGGGTAGTTAGGTTAGGTTAGGTTGAGGTTAGGTTAGGTAGTTTAAGGTTAGGTTAGGTTACGTGGTTAGGTTAGGTTACGTTAGATACGTAATATTATATTTTTATGATAATGTTTTTTTTTTCAGGGTATGTGCGACATGACTATTCTTGATGCTTGAGGAAAGGTATTGCCTTTGCATTAACAATATTCTCTCTTTTGAAAGGTCTTTACCCTATCCTCTATACTCCGTTCTCATTCTTACTTTTAGAAAAAGTATATATATATATATATATATATAAATATATATATATAATATATATATATATATAATATATATATAATATATATATACTATATCATTTATATGTGTGTGTGTGTGTGTGTGTTGTGTGTGTGGTAGTGTGTGTGTGTGTGTTGTGTGTTGTTGTGTTGTGTGTGTGTGTGTGTGTGTGTGTTGATGTATGTGAGTAAGCTTAAATATTTTTTCAAATTGATACTTTTTTGTAGCATTATTTATTTTCAGTAAAATAAAGAAAAGAAATTATAATTAATTCGTTTTTCCTCATTTATCGATGTTTTTTTTTCAACAAATTTATATTCGATATATCGAACGCATTCCAAACTCTACCTAAGATTCCAATAATAGAATTTGTATTTATTATTGAATATATATGTCTGTGCATGTGTAACTATGTATTATAGCGCTATGTGATGTATTATTGTATATTAATATTTTATATATTGTGTATATAATTATATTTTTTAATATATTTATTATTTATATAAAAAAAGCGCCCGATAGCTCAGTGTTAGAGCACTCCCCAAACAAAGCGAGGGTCCGGTTCGCACTGGTCGGTGTGGACAGGAGAATGTGCTGTCTCATATCCTCGAATCTTGGCTCCGTCCTGCTCGACGTTAACGAGTTACACCTCCTCCTGAATTTGAGCTCTTGCTCCCGTGAGTGAAAATGAAGTGTTTATCTCTGTAAATTATATATATAATTACTTATTATATATAATAATTAAATATATATTATAATTAATATATATATATATAATAATATATATATAATTATATTAATAAATTAATATATATTATAATATATATTATATTATATATATAATATATAATATATATATATATTTATTATAAATATATAATATAAATATATTAAGTTATTATATATATAATATTAATATACTTATATATATTATATAATATATATTAATATTATAATTAATACATATATAAATATATATTATTTATAATATTTAATATAATTATAAATATAATATATATATATTATAATATATATTATCTAATTGATGTTATGATATATATTAATAATATATGATTATAATAATTATATTATATATAAATTATATAATATTATATATATATATATAAATAATAAACTATTATACATATATATTATTTAAATAACATATCTATATATATATATATATATATAATATAATATAATATAATATATTAAATAATATATATTAATAATATTAAATTATAATATATAATATTATAAATAAATTATAATATATTATAATATATTTATATTTAATATAATATATATATATATATATAATATATAATATATATATTATATTATATTATTAATATAATATTAATATTATATATATATTATATATTATAATAATATATATTATATAATATATAATAATATAAATATAATATAATATATTATATATATATATATTTATTATATATATATTATATATATATATATATATATATATAATATATATATATAATATAGTATATATTATAACTATAATATATATATATATATATATATATTGTAATTTATATTCTCAACGAAAATCAATCAAATAAAAAAATTATTGATTAATATTAAAACTATAATCTTACTAAATCGCCTTTTATTAACTGATGACACTTCTTTAGCACTTATTGCACATCGTAAAAAAATCGAGGCCAAAGATAAATCGTAAGCTCTTATCAACAACGATTCCTCAAATCAGGGAATTAATCCTATTCCTAATCCATAAATCCTTTAGGAATAATCCAAATCGTTTATTTTAATATCTGGATTTAAATACCACATATGGTTCTTAAATTCCATCTCCGAACTTTATTTAAAAGAGAGATAGGAAAAGAGAGAAATGGTGCAAGAAGGAGGAAGACGTTAGGAAAAAAGATGAGTAGAGTTGGGGATCCAAAGGGACATTGGAGGGAGCGAGCTTTATAAGGGCTGGAAAATAAGAAATTTCATTCGTAAGGAGAGAGCCTGCTTAGGAACACAATTAATAAGTTTAGCTCTCGGTAATATGTGAAAATGAATAAGGATAGTCTGAAGCGAGAGTGTTAGGTGACTCCGAAAAATTACATATAAAGTTTTCATTGTTAGTGTGAAAAAATAATAAATAATATATAAATTAAATTTTAATATAATATATCATATATAATATATAATATAATATGATTATATATATAATATAATTAAATATATAATAATATATTATAATATAAATATATAAAATATTATTATAATATATATATATATATATATATATTATATATATATAGACTATATATACTATATATAATATATATATGATATGTATATTTTTTTTCCTTAACCTTTTTTTGATATATTTTTAATAAATTAAATTAAAAAACAGGCTATATTTTTAGTGAGATAAAACAAGGAAGACTCTCACTCACCCATTTCCATTACGATTTTGACAAAGGTAATAATATTGATTTGTTAATAATAATAATAATAATAATAATAATAATAATAATAATAATAATAATAATAATAATAATAATAATAATAATAATAATAATAATAATAAATATAATATAAAATAAAAAATAATAATAATAATAATAATATGATTTTGGAAAAAAAGATTAATAGCTTTTTTATTTTTTGTTTAATATTTTCATATTATTCGTTTTAAATGAATTATGTTTGACATGTTTATATTGAATCTAGTAAGTTTATAAATTGATATTTTTAATTTATTAAATGAAATATAATTATAATTATAAATATAATAATTTGTTAATAAAATTAAATAATAATAATTTCTGATTTTTAAATAATGTTAATATGTTTGCTGAGAAATAAATAATGAAATATATTTTAAAAAAGATGTTATCTGTATTTGAAATATTATACTGATTACTAAATTAATTATTAATATGTTAGATTTAGTATATTCATTATTTTAAAGTTCATTTAATTTTAATGGTATTTCTTATTATTTTTATACATTTTTTTTTGGTTTGGACATTTTTTTGTTTGGGCTATTTTTTAGAGCTTGGATTGATTAGGATAAATAAAAAACTTAAGGATTCCAGCGTTTATTTTCTACTCCCAACTCGGACTTTGATGGGGACAGTACCAGTTTCTCGGGAAACCTGTCAAAATTCCGAGACTGGCTACCGTTGCTGACGGATGATGTTATGGTCGTAATCTCCTTCCGTATTTATCTCCCAGACCGTGGTTTTTAACGACTTCAAGACAAAGGTTTTTGTAAGGAGACGTACGAGGGATTCGCCTACACTTACCTGGACGCTTCTGAGGACACAAGAGCCAATTATCTACTCAATCCATTGAGAGTGACCAAAGTGAGGTCATTGACAGTTCCAAACTTAACCTTTGTTAAGCACTTAAAGATGGAAAATATCAACCAGAACTTCTTTATTGTAAGTAAAAATAATTTAATAGAAAGAATATATTATTTTTACAAAAAACAGACATCACACTAAATATAAAGTAATTGGAAATTTATATAAAAGAGTATATGTTATGTTGTATGTCGTCAGACTATAACATACATTATGCTCGTTTTATGTATAATTTCATAATAAATTACACAACAAAAGTGGTTTTTTTTTTAATATATAAAAAAGCAAAATGTTAATGCTTAAATAGTGATAAATCTATACTAAAATTTAGAAAAGTGTTAAAGTGGTAAAAATTTTACAAAATAAGATGTAAGAAAAATCACCACAAAGGCCTATAGGAAAAAAGGCCATTCAGTGTTTTTATAAATAAATAATAAATAAATAAAAAAAATAGTGTGATAAAAAATAAATTTAATAGATTTTTTTTTCTATATATAAATTAGAGAAAATATATTAAATTTTATTGTTAAAAAATTGACAAAATATTTTTCTTTTTATTGTTTTTTTGTTTTTTTTTTAAGCAAAACTTCTAAAAAACAATAATAAAAATCGTTTGATTGTATTTTTTCCATGTATGTGTTCCAAGTTGGAAGATTTTTTGAGAATATATGGAAACAATGCAATCAACCCCTTTAATTAATTAATTAAAATTTAATTAATTTTTTTTTATTCTTTTAAAATATAAAGAACACTTAGTTAATAACAACTGTGAAAAAATATTTAATAAATTAACGTAATTAACTTAGTTATAGACATTTATAAATTAGAAATATTTTAAACAGTAAATAGCGCTCCATAAGAAAAAGTTATGTCAAAAAAGAACGTTCGTACATATGTTTTATTTACATTTTATTGACGGGAGCTTGAATGAAAATGCATCAGCAAATATTAAACGTATTTACAGTATTTACCAGCGTGTTTGAATGAAGTTGTAAGTTGTAACTTAGATCAGCATTTTTTGAACAACCAGGAAGTAGTAAAAGAAAATCGGGAGAAACGTCATTGACAAGGAAGTCAAGGACGAATCGTGAACTTGACACAGAAAATTGAATTCATTCATTTTTGCAAGCTTCGCTTCTTTTTGCTTTTCGCTACAACCACACAAAGACAAACACACTCACACACACACATTTATATATATATATATAATAATATTATTTTTATATATATATATATATTTATATTATTATATATATTATAACAATATTTTATATATATATATATAATAATTTATATATATTATATTTATATATATAATATATTATATATAATTTATATATAAAAATAATTAAATATAAGAGGATATTTTTAGATATATCTTTGTTAATAAATAATTTTAACAGCACATTTTTATTATTGCTTATTTTAATAATTACATTAACATTATAAAAATTATAAAATTATATCATAATTATATAATATATCTATATATAATATAATTTATATATTATATATATATATATATATATATACTACAATATATATATAAATCTAATTTTTTCACCGGTGTTTTTTTTTTTTTTTATTTTAGTTTTGATCTTTACTTCCGCTGTATCAACCTTCATCTTGGCTTAACTCAGTTTATTGTGTCAGTACTTTCGGCTTTCGATAATTCACCAACCTTTACTCCTGGATGCTGTTTCAGTTTCATTGATTTAAAAAACGAACTTATTGATAGTGACTTCTTTGCTTAAATGTATATAAACTTCTTATTAATTTGAATTACGTTTCGGTTTCTAGTGAAGAAAGATACTTCATTATAGTGATCATATTAGTGAACTAAAAATACTGAATCGCCATATAGTGAACATACATTAAAAATCTGAAAAATAGATTTATAAACTTTTTGATTGATCTTGATAAGTGTGTGCACACTGAAAACTTTTTGTAGTGACATTTACTTACTTATAAATTGGTGTTAAAATTTACTTAACAGTTAATTTGGTGTTTTTAAACTCGGTAACGGTTTTGTAAATTTATTTCTATACAACTTTTCTATTATATTTATATTGGGGAAAATTATTTATATAGCCATATTTAATTTCTTAGTGTAACATCGTTTTGGTTATTATTTATTCGCAGCCAGTACTTCATTTTATATTTTCTTATACTAGCTGGAAATTCGATTGAGGTCCAGCATAGTTCTTTTTATATTACATTTCACATAAAGGTACTTTATTAAAAACAGTTTTATAGTTCTTCTTTAAATAATCCTTTTTTTTTATTTATTTATTTTCTATTCTGGGTCTTGGTAAGTTTTACAAACAAAGTAATACTTTTTGGTTTTCTAAGTTATTGGTAAGTCTTATAAGGTACCGCTATCAGCATATTAGACAAAAGTTACAAATCACGACCAAGCAATTGCCTGTCAAAGCAAGCCCAGGGAGTCCCTTCAAGTGAATCCTCTGTTGGAGAAAATCTAGTGGTCTATCCCTTTGACAGATACCATCTCTAAATTGTGGTCTACGGTACCAAGTGATCTTCACCGTCGAGTAATTGGTTTCGTCTTTGTCGTTAAGAGGTGTGTAAATATTTGATTCTTTATTTTTACTTTGATACTTAGTCATTTTTAATAGAATTTCTTGGGGATTGACTGCGTCAGTTTCACTCGTCAATCTCCTTTACATACACAAAAATAAAGTGGCGCCCGAACAGGGACTTCTTGTCCTTCGTTTTGCAGGCATCCTGGTTGTGATTAACTTCACACTGATCATCACAGCAGTTACACTTCGGATTCAGGTTAGTCTACTTCTTCTTCTGTTGAATTCTTGTCCTTGGTACTAAACCACTTTGGATTCTGGATAAATTCTTTTAAAATGGCTTTTGGTGGTATACCTGTATCATTCGGATTGAAAATGAGGGATGATGTAGACAAACAGAAGCGTAGAAAATCAAACATTACTCCAATTCTGGGTAGGAATTTGAACTTGGTAGATATAACTAAATCCGTACCACCTGGCTCACGTAAATCAGGGGTACAGGATACTCCAACTTTGACTAAAAGATCTGGATCAGATCCATATCTTTACTCTGACTCTGACTATATTTTAAAAATGGATGAAAGAGATCCTTTAGATCAAGACGAAGTTTTGCCTATGGATTATTTAGGTAAAATTTAGTAAAGACAGAGACAAATTACAAGAGAGATTGGAACGCAGAGACCAATCTATTAGACCAAAGACTTTGATTGACTCTAATGTTGTAGACAAAAACAGAAAACTTTCATTGACAAATGTAGCACCGTCTAGTCGTGTAAATTTAGCGGAACATAAGCCTAGCTTGATACCGCGTTTAATTAAAAGACCTACTATGACTTCTAAGGGGACTGAAACACTTCGAGGTTCATACTCAGGACTTAGACCACGACATGACACTAGACAGACAAGACGATGACTCATATGATGATGACAATAGTGACTTTAGTTCATCTTCTAGACAAAATGTAGGTGAGGAAATGTCGAATTCCCACAGAAATTATTCTAATTGTTCTAATGTAGATATTAAATATTCACCTAAATTAAATGATGATCGTTATGAGGATCCTACTATGAATCCTAACCTAATACAGCCTAACCTTGGACCGTCGGTACAATTGCAAACACAATTGTCTTACGGAAGATCCACTGAGTTTAACGATGATTCTTTGTATTCAGGTAGGGAAATAAAAATGCATTTAAACATGTTGACTGAAGCTATTACCATGCTAGCGCAGTTATTAAAAAACTCCCAGAGGTTAAAGGTAGTCGACCCTGGGAAGTATAAATATGTGACAGAACAGGATTTGTTAGTTTATTTATGACTTTGAAGCATATTGTGGCCTTCACTATCCAAATGCTCCTCATCAATGGCTTAGACTATTAGGTAGGCAGTTGGAAGGTAAATTTTTAGAATTGTATAGGTTGATAAAGAAGGAAGATAGGGATTATTTCACAGTGCGAGACGCTCTGGTTAGATGGCACCAGGACGAGGAGAAAAAGAAAAATGAATATAGATTACAGGCGTACCATGCAGCTCATAGGAATCGCGGAGAAAGTATAAGAATGTACGCACTGAGACTGGAAAGATTAGCACGGAAAGCCTATAAGGGGATAGACATGAGAAGGCACGACTCCTTAACAGCGGCGTTCTTGTGTAGCTTGCCACCTTACATTGAAAAAAGTGTTAGGCAGTACATTAAAATGACGGAATTAGATAATGGAAGACGTACTCCATGGGAGAAAATTGTAGAGTATGCCGACTCAGTAGAGAGCGACAACATAGCTTATCCTAATTCAATATCTAGGGATTCATATCAAAACGTTGAGGAAGAACCTATAGAGTTAAAAAGATCTTCAAAACAAAAAGAGGCCTTGAACGATACAATTGACTCAGTAATTCAGATAGACACGGTTTACCCTAAGTGGACCGATGTATTGCAGAATCGAGGACCTCCTCAATATAGTAAAAATTCACAAAAGGGGAAGTTTTCAAATAATAATAATGGTTCGCGGAATAATTCGAATAAAATCGTAGGTAGTAGGTATTACTGAGATCAACATCGTAGTCCACCTCCTCGTACAAATGAAAGTATGCAAGGTAGAGATCAAAGGATGTCTGAAAGAAGGGAATAATTTTGCTATGAATGTAGTGAACATGTTGATCGTAAAGACCGAATGAATGATGTATGTGAGTATGTGAGGTCAAAGAGATGATTGGCCTTTTCAGTTGGAGTATTAACAACAGAATCATCAGAGCGAATAAGAGTAGGAAAGGATGATTTACAGAAGTTGCTTTAGAGATGTTTTTGGCAAGAGCCAGGAGAGATTGTCAGTAGGAGAACAAGGAGGTCAGCGAACTTTCGTTTAATGAAACTCCGCTTTGCTCGTCGAAGAGTATCCCTGCAACGATTTCTAGCTGAATGAAAATTAGCAAGAGTGATAGCGAACGAGGAATTTTTCCACACCCGAAAGGCTTCTCTAGCCTTGAATGGCCAGAGAACAAGCCAGATCGAACCATGGATTTTGAGGAGAAAAAGATTAGTCCAAGAAGGAAATGAACCGTGATCCCATCAACATTACAGTTTCCCACTTGTATCGCAGAAGCTGAAGCGTCTTCAGATTTCAAAGCAGTCACTCCCAATTATAGTTAGCGTAGAAGCAACGCAATGCCCCCCAATTGGCCCTATCAAAGCGCCAGAAAAAACACATAGTGCAGGATGAAGATGTGTGGAGAGAAGTTATTAAAAAATTAAGAAGATTAAGGGCTTGTGGTCAGATTTATTTTTGTACCGATAGGAGCGAAGGTGGCTGTATTTATAGAGAGAAGGACTAGTGGTTGAACATAGGTCAAGTATGTTCAAAAATTGGTTGGGACGATCCGGAATGTGTGTAGCGTTCTTTTAATTAGTTGCTTCTAGATCGTTTGAGAATACTGAATTGATTCAGCTTCCTCCCCACCTAAATCAGTTGAGAGGAAATCCACAATTCAGTGTTGTGTACATTGGAAAATCCCCTAAATAAGGACCTCAGGTATTTGGATGAGAAGATAAACAGTCTCGTGAGAAGTAGTAAGTAGTCAAAAAAGGCATGAAAATCTGTTCTGCTTAGAGAAAAGTAGCAGAAGCATAAGAATATATTAGTAGAAGGAAGAAAGATTTTAAAGCCACAGAACATCGAAGTTAGGAGATTCGAGGATCTCGAGACGTTATAGGAGTGTTTATATTTACATTAGGTACATACTCCAATGTAAATATTTGGAAATTATAAAATTATGTTATAGTTTTGATATATTAAACAAGTTGAAGGATGAATTCTTAAGCCATCTGGGTATCAGACAAGAGCATAAAATTAGGATTAGAGTCAGAGAGGTGATATTCCATGGAATGCAGAGTTAGAGTGTAAAGCATTGATTGTTGGAAAGTAAAAAAAAAGCACGGCCGTGCAACATCTGCTATCATACACTCACACACGCACAGACAATCACACACACCAAAAAAAAAACAAAAAAAAACAAAAAACACAAACAAATAGAAAAAAGCAAAGGAAAATAGGAAAAATTATTGTACCGCAAAACCTAAAATCAAACCTCGAACAACTTTTAAACAGGTTTAAAACCCTATTACAGCAATATCATAAAAGTTGAATAATCCAGAAAGTTTAAAAAACACTCACCCCACTCACACGCTCTCACGAAAGGCGTACAAAAAAAATAAAAAAAAATACTATTGATATCAACTAAAAAAGTAGAAGATAAATTCTGTATAAATATAATAATGGCGTCAAATAGGTAAATGTTAGCTAAAGCCCAATTGAAGGAAACGCTAACAACTCTAAGTTAAAAAGGAAATCAAGGAAAAAAAAAACATACTAGGTACTATCTATCTATATCGAAACTAGATTTATATTGAATCTAAAGTTTCTCATTAATTTTTCACCAAAAAAGTAATGAAGTAATGGCATAGGAGTGGACAATTAACCGATCCGATACCCCCCAAAATGGCTGATACTATCGGTACATCCCTAATATATATATATATATATATATATATATATATATATATATATATTAAGTATATACAAATAGCTATAGCATACTACATGCACGATAGATAATAATTATAATAATGTGTGTTTGTGGCTTTGTGAGTGTGTTTGTGTGCGAAGAAGAAGAAGAAGGAAAACAGCTATTTCTCGGTTTCTCCTAAAAATGTAAACATAGAAACAGCTCAGTTAATAACTTCGTTAATATTTATTCGAAACCATAAATCTATAATTTAATTTTATCCAATATTTTCCGCAGAGGTAGTTCGTGTCGTACGTATCACCGCAACCATGTACCCAGATGACATAATTGCTTTTTAAATCCGCTTTTTTACAAAATTAAAGAAACTATAAAAATTAAATTAGTTAAAAATCTCTTCACAAA
The DNA here is from genome assembly GCA_015478945.1 of Trachelipus rathkii. NCBI lineage: Eukaryota > Metazoa > Arthropoda > Malacostraca > Isopoda > Trachelipodidae > Trachelipus > Trachelipus rathkii. The sequence goes on from JABUQX010024059.1 coordinate 67,567, forward strand.
ATAAAAACTCATAAATACTGTAATTACAGGTGTAAAATATGTAATAATTTCGTTCTTTTTATTCTCGTTCTTAATAATATACATTTTACATATATAAGATAAAACGCCCGCCTTTCATTGTGCCCGGGTTTTTTGTATAAAAAGCCCAGCCCGGGTGGGTTAGGTTGGGCAGCTCCGGGCAGTGTGCCCAATGCAACCCTGAGGGTGAATGATCGTCTTACAAAACCTTCCTAGCATTCAGAACCCTGACATCCCACACCCCAATGCAATTACGAACAGACAACAACCTGGGACATAATAAGGAAAAAGAGAAATATAAGATCTAGTCATCAGAATAAATAGATTTTTGCAAGTAGTGGTCTCCACCTCCAAAGACCTCCCCCACCAACTTAAAACTTTTCTTTTCTTTTCTTGCCAAGACTATCAGACAACTATTTGAAAAACATATGTTAAACATAATAACATCTTTTGAAACAAACGCCATCAAAGACATTATTTTTTAAGAAACTATCTCCAACATTTCTAAAGATGTAAATTAAAATTAAGACCAGAAAATTTTTAAAGACAAAGAAACATTAAAAAAACTTTACGAACTAGTAATTATATCTTAAATATACCAAACATAATCAAGTTCATTTTCATTTTTATTATATCTTAAATACCATCAACACAATCAAGTTCAATATTTTTAATTTATTTTATAACTTAAATACTAACAACATAATCACCCCAAAATTAAATTTATCATAAAAATAACCCTTAAAAATGCATTCCCAAATCACAATTCTCATCCATTCTACACTTCAAAATCAACACTATCTACATATCCTAATTTAAAATCCATTTACATTGATCCCAGTACTCTAGCATCGAAAATAAGACAAGTCATTTAAAAAAATATTCTTATATTTTTTTTCCATGAGCCGGGTCTATTTTGCAATAACTTATTTGATTGCAAATAATCCATCTACCTTAAAAGTATTTAAATAATTTTAATTCAATTCTTTTCCATCTTAATTTTCGATCCTTCTCTTATCAAAAAAAGCCATTCCCTTGCATATTTTTTTCAATCTTCTCTTAGTTAAAATGATTCGACTATTAATATTGAATATTCTCACAAACAAATATATTTTTTTTATTTATAATATCAAACATCACCAAAACAAATTTTTATAGACTATAGGTTAATAACTTAATTTTCTTTTATAAAAAAGGAAAAACAATGTTTCAGAAAAACATGGCGAGAAACTTCAGCATTTTTTTCTCCTCTTCTTTCTGGTCTTCTCTAAATAAATTAATCCATGACTTAGATAAAATATTGTTACTAGCATAATTCTAAATTTGAAAAAAAAAAAAAAAAATTATATTTAATCAATTAATCCTAAAAAAAGTCAACTAAGCTTTAAACAATATTGGAAAAAAATTAATACTAATTTTGATTTTCTTTTTTTTTTTTAAATGGCTGGAAAAACAAAGAAACCGCTTCAAAACGTTTCAATTTTGATAGCGGTGTTACAGATATTTTTGGATACCCTTTCATTTTCGTTCACTTTTATTCTTTGTTTTTTTTATTATTTCTAATACTTATATAGGGTTGGGAAAAAAAACGTTTTTTTCAAATCGTGTTTTTTTCAAGAAAAAAACATGTTTTTTTGTTTTTTTTTGTTTTTTTCATTAAATGAATTTTTATAAATATAAAGAGGCTAATATGATATTTCACTTGAGTATTTTCATTTTTCAAATATAAGGATACTTGAAATTAAACAAATATTCCATTATGATTTATAAAATAGCAGAACTACCTTTCTCTTATATTTTTATCAATGTTTCGTTACATTTTACAGAAGGTTGTAGCCTGCAGACTGCTGTTTGTAGGCTTCTACTTACTAATTTAACTATGTATTTTACATTTGTATCATTTAATCATATTTATAATTTACTTTTAATATTAATTTGGAAAGGAGTCACACCAAAAAGTTATACATATTATATTATTTTAACTCTGGATGACAAAACTCAAAAGTGACTTCATCCATGCAAATGAAATAATTAAAATATTGAAATTTAAAATATCAACAAGAATATATATATTGAAGGAGGATTAGTGAAATGACTAAATTAAATATGTTTCTTTGGGAATATAAACTTTTGATTCACTAATCACTAGGTCCCCACTCCCCAGACCACAGTCATTACTGCGTACTGACTCCTGTGCTGTGACTACTGTCAAGCTCATTATCACTGGGCTCATCAGCGTGATCAGCCACATTTACTTTTGATATGACTGAAGTCTCATATCTCAGTCGAGAGAAGATTATGTTGAGAAGACAGTGGTTGAAGGAGCAGGGTTTGAACATGACTGACGCTAGCTCCTTAGCAAGTAAGCTATCTTCTAACGAAAAGTGCTGATAGCAGATTTTTCAGATTTTCCTAT